>OX381717.1:41161741-41211322 GCA_947462335.1 Harmothoe impar | reverse complement strand
GTACAAGTCCTATGTTATAGCAGGAGGAGTTGCTATGACTCAGTACACAGCATATAGAGTGTATATGGGGTTAGCTCCTCCAGGGTATGCCTTAATCCAGGGCCAGACAGATACCTCCACGGTGTAGACACTCCAGCACCAGCACCACTATAATATACACCACCACAAGCAGGCACCACTATACTGGCACCACCCAGCACCACCTATATAGCACCACCCAGACTGAGCTTTGCACCACCACCACCATACAAGGGGCCGGACAGGATACAAAAAGGGAGGAATAAAAACTAAAGACTAAAACAGCCTGCAAACACAGACAAGGATATAAAATGTATATACAGACAGGAGAGGATATTGCTTTTACAGCTCTTAAAATATCTGTGTGTGTCCCTCTTTTTAATGTCTATCCCTTACCTCTGTGTGTCTCTGTGTCCCTGTCCATCTGTCTCTATCTGTCTCTCTGTCTATAAAGTTCTATCAGTCTATCTATACAATGTATCTCAATATCTCTCTGTGTCTCTCTGACTCTCCCTCCGTCTGTCCCCCCCTTCTCTCCCCAGTGGGCACACCATCAGGCTGCACCAGCTACTAGTCGTTGCTTGAGTGACTAGTTGCATTGCAACGTTTACTAGTCACTCATGCAACCATCAACCTTTTTGAGCTAGATTGGCAAAATTCTGAGTAGTGCTTATTAAGTTATTACTATCCGGTGCATTGCAGTGCTGCAAACGCAACTGCTACTAGTTGCAGCAGAGCAGTGTTTATAAGTAGCTGCAACTTCAGGGCTGCAGAAGCACTGGCTATTAAACGCAGCTAATGGAGAGCTTACTAGTTGGTACAAATTAAGAGCTTACTAGCTGTTCTTTTGACATCGCTTAATAAGAGATGCATTTGCAGTACCTAGTAGCAGGTGCATAGCAGCTCTTATCAATAGTTGCAAATGCAGGGCTGCAGATGCACTGATTATTAAGGGATGGTAATGCAGGGCTTACTAGTGTCTGCATTTTAGGTGATTACTAGTTGTTCCATAACAGAGCTTTATAAGGGCTGCATTTGCAGTGTCTAGTAGATGGTGCATAGCAGCTCCTATTAGTAGTTGCAAATTCAGGGTTGCAGATGCACTGACTGTTAAGAGATGCTAATGCAGGGCTTACTAGTAAGGGCTTAATTTGCAGTACATAGTAGCCGGTGTAAAGCAACTATTATTAGTAGTTGCAGATGCAGGGCTGCTGAAGCACTGGATATTAAGGGCTGCAAATGCAGGGCTTACTAGTTGCTGCTTAAGAAAGGCTTATTAACTGTTGCCTAACTATAGCTCTTGCAGTGGCTAGTAAATGGTGCACAGCAGCTCTTATTAGTAGCTGCAAATGCAGGGTGGCTGAAGACCATGTGCTTCCAATATCCCCTATTATCACTCATTGTTTTCTCCTGAATGCACAGAAACCACACAATATTTTTCAATGAGACATGGTCAGCTATCTCTGTCTAGATATTATACAAAATACACATAAACTCAAGTTAGTGTTAATCCCCATAGACAACTGAAAATTAGGATTATAACTTGAATGGGTGTCTAAATATCAAAATCTATCAGTCCATGTGGTGCCTAATAACATATGTGTTAAATCATGAGCAGGATATTCCTCAGTATTTGGGTTAATTGGTGATTTTCCTTAAATATCCACCCAGGGCTGCAAACACTATGTTATGCATAGCAATTTCCACAGACCTAGATAGCCCTGATTAATTTAATAGAATCAATGCATGTGACACCATTTTCAATTTCTTCAAATGCTGAATGAACAAAATGGGTGTTTTAATCAATGAAAATCGCATAGTCAACAAGATTGGATGAGTTCAATAGCTTTTAAATTCACCAGACCACTGTTGCTTAACATAGGCTAATAACTGTTGTTTTTGCAGTGGCTAGTAAACTTTTATTAGTAGCTGCAAAATGCGGGGCTGCAGAAGCACTGACTATTAAGGGCAGCTATTGCAGGGCTTACTAGCTGCTGCATAATAAAAGCTTATTAGCTGTTGCCGAGGCATGCATTAGTTGCCAGTAGGTGGCAGCAGTATTCCTTTTTTGAAGTTTTATACTCTTTGAACCTTGATATCATTATATTAATGACATATACTAGTCATGTGTGTACCAAAATGTGCTAAATATGTAAACATGGAACATATATCAATTGCTAAGACTTAAAATATGCTTAGGCATGATTTATAACATAGATTACAACCAAACTTGATTGAAACACCATTTCTGTGTATAATAGTATATTACTTAAAGGTCATATACTACAGCATTAAATCACACCTTTGGCCAGGTCGACTACTAGTGTTGCATTAACCACCAAGTAGTCAACTACTAAGTGATGTATTTGAAGCTCATGATAGTAGCTTATCTGCAGTGACTAATAGCCACTGCATATGCAGCTACTACCAAAGGTTTATTTTGCAGGGCTGCAAAAACCCAACTAGTAAGTGCTGCAAGATGTTGCATTAGCCACAAAATTAGCCAGCTAGTAGGTGTTGCATTCACAGTTCTTAATAGTAGCTGTACTTGCAGTGACTAATAACCACTGCATAAGCAGCTACTACTAAGGGCTTATTTTGCAGGGCTGCAAAATCCCAACTAGTAAGTGCTGCAAGGTGTTGCATTAGCCACCAAATTAGCCAGCTAGTAGGTGCTGCATTCACAGTTCTTAATAGTAGCTGCACTTGCAGTGACTAATAACCACTGCATAAGCAGCTACTACTAAGGGCTTATTTTGCAGGGCTGCAAAATCCCAACTAGTAAGCGCTGCAAGGTGTTGCAAAAGCCACCAAATTAGCCAGCTAGTAAACGGTGCACTTGTTGCAGGGAGATGGCTACTAGACGTTTAGTAGGTGGTGCTGTGCCCACTGGGTGTCTGTCTCTATCTGATCTGCCTGTCTCTCTGTTTCTCTCCCTGTCTCTGTCGGTCTGCATATCTGTCTTGTTCTCGCTATACGTGTCTCACCCTATCTCTCAGTTTATCTGCCTCTCGCTCTGTCTGTCTCCACTGCTGTGTCTATCTCTGTTAACCTCTCCCCCGGACCTCTCCCTTTCTGCCTGCCTCTGTCTGTTTCTGTCTGTCTCTGTCCGCCTGCCTCTCTCTGTATGCCTTCGTCTCGGCCTTTCTTCCTGTCTCTGTCTGTCTCTAGCTGTCTCTTTGTCTCGAGCTCCGTCTGTCTATTTCCCTGTCTCTGTCTGCCTGTCTCTCTCATTGTCTATATGTATAGGCCCACGCCTCTCACTATATCTGTCTCTGTCTCTCTGTCTCTGTCTGTCTCTGTCTCTGTCTCTGTCTCTGTCTCTCTGTCTCTCTGTCTCTCTCTCTGTCTCTCTCTCTCTGTGTCTCTCTCTCTCTGCCTGTGTATGTCTTTCACTCTGTCTGTCTCCCTCTGGCTATCTCGTACTATCTCCGTGGACCCATTACCAAGGAGCCATCTCCATCACTCCTCTCCTACATATCATTGCAGCATATATGATAAATATCGGGACCAGGGGAAGAGATTCCAACCACCCTCACCATATGGGGGTGGATGGCTAAATTCGACACGGCGACGTGGCTATTTCTTAAAATCGACATGCGACATGGAGCTTAGTGACATGAGGAAAAAAAAGTGAAATGACATAGAATGTTTCTTAAAATCGACATGGGACAGGAGAGGTTCTTAAAGGCGACATGGGACATGGGGATTTAGGTGACAGCAGACATGGCCATTTCCTAAAATCCACATGCAATATGGGGACCCCCCCCCCCCCCATCTAGACCCTCCACCATGGATGTACATGGGTCCGTTTTCTGTGGGTAAAGCAGTGTCTGGAATTGGGGATCCCAAGTTGTCAGTACCAAGTGCAATATATACAAAACACAGCTAGGGTCGACTATATAAAAGTATAAACATTTTTTTAAGCTAATTAATTTGGGAACTGACTTGCACTTCTTGCTAGATTTAGATCCCCCCCCCCCCACACACACACACCTCTGCCATGCAGATCACGTTCGGGTCGGCGGGACGCCACGACCCACGTGACCCAAAGCTACTTCCCGTGTGACCCGGCGAGACTTGTTTATGCCTATGAAAAAATTCATGTGAAACCTGATTTGGGAAAACATAACACTGATTTAGGAATATACATAAAAACTGATGTAGGTATATTCTACATTTGGTAGCCTTTTTTTCAGCTAGGTTTAGTACTGGTATTCCAATTAGGGATAATTAGAATGCTCAATATTCAGACTGCAGTGGGGTTTTGCACAGCTAATAACGATATCATTAGCCTTTAGAATGGCTATGATGACGATCGTCTTTTGGTGATTGTTGAAAGTGTATTTGGTACTTAATGGTATATCTATCTTAGGGTATATTTTAATAACGATTGCAATCAAAGATAGCAGTATGATCTTTACTTTTGAGATTTTTGACGATATCATTATAATTTCACTGTGCAAATGGGTTTGAAGTTTAGATAGTATGAGGAATAAAATGTCATTTATATTTAGAGTGATATGTACATATGGGAAATAGGGATTTCTTAAAATCGACATAGGCGTTTCCCAATATTATATTGGAGGTAATATACCATCGATTATACCATTGGAGAATCTTCATCGAAATGTCTTTCTTTTAAATAATATAGACAAACACAAAGACTGCTGGCAAGTCTAGTGCACTTGTCAATGAATGGGCCATCAAACGAAATCCACGAACAACAAAAATGAGAAGGCAAATAAAATATATGAAAAAAGGCAAGTTTGTTCTATTGTCAGCGTGTCGGCCCATGCACCATGGCGTTCCGGTGACCTAGTTAGGGGGCTGTGACCTAGTTGTGGGACTGTGACCTAGTTGTAGGCTGTGACCTAGTTGGGACAGACAGGGTCGTGCCCCAGATAGATCTAACCTCCTGGATCCTAGATCAAGTCCAAAACCACAGACTGACTCTTCTGGCTACCCCCCCCCCCCCCCTCCCCAAAGCCACCGCCCCTGCCTCGTGTTTCCAGTAGTACTGTACATATTAAAACTAGTCACAAAGGAATCCCAAATACAACTAATAAATCAGTCTGATTAATAAATCTGGTAGCGGGGTATCATATTAAAACAGATTTAATCATGGTTTGGCTGTATTAACTTTTACCCCAACTCCTTTGGGTGGGACAGTGAACACATGGAATCCAAGTACCCGGGTAGTTCTACCACCACAGTATACTGTATTCACTTTAATTAATGTAAGCATATCTATAGATTGTCAAGCTATTTAGTAGAAATAATATTGTCAACGTATCCCTTTATCAAAATGGGACACATGTACTGGGAAAATGGACCTTAAAGCACCCTGCTGTAAGGTCCTTTTTGGCAGATGCAATAACACTGTAAGCAAATTGATTCAAATATTGCTTTCATTATGGGGGGGGGGTACAGAGCCCCCCCCCCCCCACCCCCCCACCCCGAGGTAGGAAAGTCACCGAAATTGAGGGCTCCCGGTCACAAAGTCATTTTTTAGACCATTTCTACTATAGCCAAACTTGTCCAAAAGTCGCCAGGTCGGTTAAGTATATTATACCAGGTCGCCCTGTAGGCTTATTATGAGATATAAGGCTGCAATGGACTTTGAGTATCAATGTTGGTTTAAAGGTCAATGCTTATGATATTGAGTAAATGAATACTGATACAATGTGGACTTGTCAGTCGTAAATAAAGTTGATTCAACAGTGTCTAGCCAATACTCGATCAACATTGTCAAAAATCTCAGCTCTGGAATCTGACCAATCCTAAACATGATTACTATGACGATGGGCATTAGATCAATGTTGATACCATGGTCCTGAATCCGCTAGTACATGACGGTCTACGTCTGAATCACAGATTCAGTAAAATCGTATTGTATAACTACCCAGTGGGCACAGAACATTGATTCGACATTGTTAGATGGTTGTCAACATTGATTCAACATTTGTTACCAGGCTAGGGAAAAGACCCATCCGGGGAGGAATTATGAAAAATATGTTTTATTGATAAATAACCAAATAAAATGGTATTTTTTAGTCTAAATTTGGTTCTAGAAGGAATTTTTACGGTCTGTTTTCAGTTTTGAGTAACTGATGTGATACTTAAGAAACCGGGACAATTATCTCCCATTTTGTGTGATGGAATGGTTTCCATGGCAACCAAAAAATGTCTTACATGCTAATTTTCCATAGAAAACATTTTTTTTGCATTCCAAATATTGAATGTTTGTAGTAAAGATAGAACAGTTATAATAAGTCTATTGTATTCTACACACAAAAAAATAGCTTAGAGCATTTTTACTTGAAGTATGCACTCTCTAGCCCTTCTGGTGGCCACTGCTAGTACTAGCAATCCCCCGCGGATGGGTCTTTTTGCTTGTTTGGTCACATTTAATCAATGTTGAAGAAACGTTGAACTGAATGTTGTGCCAAGTGGGTACATCGTAGGCATTTAATGGGGGAGGGGAATTTGCTGCTTTTCACATTACGTGGGCATTGGACTGGTCTGATGATAGCTGATGATGGAATATTCCATCCAATAGTGGATTTAGGGGTGTCTCCACCATCCACTTGCAGGATGATTCTACAAAGGGAAATAACTAGTACACCCGGACACTGGCTATAGGGTAGATTCACCTGGAGTCGGACACATACCTTGAGACGGATACCTGATTATAAATGTGGCGTATTGCACATGAATATCCTCATATTTCACTGTCAATCTCAGGGTATGTATCCGACTTATGATGAATCTACCCCAGGGGTAGACACTAACTTTTTCATCTGTGGGCCACGCGGGCCCGTAGCTACAGAAATCTATGGGCCCGGACCAAGATCTGTGGGCCAATGGTCACAATTATATTTTGCCTATGAGAAAAAAACATGAATATTCCTGAGTTTTCTATGATAGGCTGTAACCAATATGATTAATTTGGACACATTTCCCTCTTTCCAACGATATATTGCATGACTATAGTTGTCAGGCAATCTTTCTTAAAATCTCTTCCAAATACTTCTGTGGGCCACCCGGGCCCATGAGAGTGTTATTCTGCAGAAAACTGCGGGCCCGGACCCAAAACTACGGGCCATTGCCTCCCGGGCCAGCGTTAGTGTCTACCCCTGCTACCCTATATCATCAATATACATACACATATGTGACTTTATGTGCTCTCTTGGTGCTCACTGGGTGTTCAAGGCTTAGAGAACACCTAAGGTGTTCACTTGTGCCATTTTTGAGCCTTGACTCTTGACTCTTGACTCAATACTCAATTAAAACCAATAGTCATCAGAAGTTTTCTGGAGGGCAATCAATTTGTATAGAATAGCCTGAAGGCTGAATACATACTGATTTAATACCTTAGGACCTTTAAAATTAAGAAGAATTATGAAAATTGCTTCATGTGAGTAGCACCTACTCATCTTATATATGGACATGTACTTGAACACATCATCCCCTCACCTCATCCCATCAATTTATTCACCGCTAGTACGTGATGTATATATGTGATATATGTTTGATTTCTTTCTCTGTGACGGTTTATAAGTATTATGACCGGCATGACTGTGAGTTGTTTCTGTATCCAGGTCCCTACAAAAGATAAAGGGGTCTTGGAGGCAGAACGGCAATGCACCAAATCCATTGTATAACACATATGTTATAACTTATACCCAATAAAACACTTTTTTTTTTAACGAAAAAAACTTGTGATCCCTTCGAGAATTTCAGAACGTTTTCTGGACATTTTCTTGTGTCATATAGTCTGGGATTTTGAACAAGTGCAACTCAGACATTCAGAAGGTTTCTGGAATGTTTTCTGGACACTTTCTTGTACGAGTGCAACTCGAGACATTCACGTCATGTCATGCATTCTACTTGAGGAATTCCTTGTTATTTGCATGAGTAAAACTCGGGAAGTACACATGACTTTTGAACATTGTCATTAGGAACCTTCACTATTCTCGAGAACAACTTGTACATGTTTAGCTGGTGTTTTTCCATGGGAAATACACAAGATACAGTGGCGGATCCAGGATTGTCTATGGTGCATTCTCACGCATTTTAGGACACAATATTTTAACAGTTTTTCCTCTTTTCTTCTCCTTTTTTCCCCCTTCTTCCTCTTTTTTTTTTGGGGGGGGGGGGGGGGGGGGGCAAGCCCCTGTCGCCCCCCGCCAATGCCTGAGATACTTGTGCCATTCTTGAGTTATATTTGGAGGGTTAGCTTTTGAATAGCCACAGTTCTAGCATGACCTTAATTTCATCCTAGACATTTTAGACACATTTCAACATTTAAAAAGAAACAGCCAATTATCAGCTGAGACTTTTTTTATATGCACGCTACAAAGCAAATGCGGTCCTTAAGTTAAGAGTGAAAGTACTAGTGAACCATAATAACAGTTTTTTTTTGTTAGTTTTTCTTTTGTTAGTTTTTTTTGTTAGTTTTTTTGTTGTTTTTATTTTTTATTTTTTTTTTTGGGGGGGGGGGTGTATAGGCAGAATGAGGAGGGGGTGTTACAATGTGGTCAGTGATGTGTGTGGCCATTCTGGTTAACCTCAAAGTAGTTGATAGGTTTAAATGGTTAGCCACATGTCGTAAAGTTACTTCCATTCGAGTAACAGAAGTGAAGGGTGTGGTGCACAACATGGTCTGCGAATGGGGCACATTCACAAATGACGTCACCTATTTTGGGACGGTTTTAAAATTTATTGACCTGTATAAATCATTGATTTAACTAATGGTGATCATTCACTTAAAACGATATACACTGTAAAAGGTTGGTTGCCATTTTTGTAAGCGTACAGTAGATTCTACTGTAGGTGTACAGTTCATTGTAGGTAAACAGTAGAATCTACTGTAAATATACAGTAGATTCTACTGTAAACCCATTCTACGGTAGATTATATACTGTGCACCTACACTAACTATTTACAGTGTAATCATAACATCCTCTTACATTCTAACAGACTGATGTGATTATGAGACAGTTGTAGTATGTGTTTTTCCATAGATCTGATTATCAATTGTCATTTTTGATGTTCATTATAATTACATGAACTGTACATGAGATATGACCTCTTCTTCCTCTCCTTCCACCTTGCTTCTGTCTTTCAATTTCAATCTCAGTTCCCCCCTCTATCTGCCACTATCTCGCTGTCCCTTCCCCCCTCACGCATCCTTTCTCTCCCCCCCCCCTTTTTTTTTCTCTATCTTATTTTTTTTCATTCTGTCTATGTCTGTCTCTAACTGTCTCTCTGTCTGAATATAATATGACATCTTCTCTTTGTCTATTAGCCTCAGTCGGGTCTCTCTTTCCATGTCTCTAGATCTGTCTCTCTCTTTAGATCTGTTTGTCTCTCTACTGTCTGTTTCTCTAGATCTGTCTGTTTCTATGAGTTTCTTTATCTCGCTGCATGCCTCTGCACTCCCCTATAATCATGTTATTCTTCCCCAATACATACATCTATGTGCATATGTCTCCCATCAACACCCTATACATATCAGCCCATGGTAGATGGACGGCTCACTCCTGCCCCCTCTGCGCCCAAAAGAAGCATATACATTCTTACCGTATATTATTATTATTATTATTATTATTATTATTATTATTATTATTATTATTATTATTATTATTATTATTATTATTATTATTATTATTATTATTATTATTATTATGTATATTATATAGAACATTCTGATATCTGTGGTCCTTAAAGTGGCATAATCACCGATCGTATCCCACACACAATTCTAATACGGTTCTAGTCTAATATGTGGTTAAGGGCGAGTGGTGATGAAGCCCCTTTAAGTTCTAACGTATATAAAATTATATCTATCATTGTTGTATCATCAAGGGTCTAACATCTATATATATATATCAGTGAGACATTATTTTCGGAATGTACTACATAGGTTTGATTTATCTTATACTAATTCAAGGCATGGTAACTTAGATTTTGTAAATATATAAAACTGCAATTTGCCAACAAGAATTATCATATCTATAGGTACAATGTGTTACAGTGCTAAAAGGATGCACTGTCCACTCGGTTCAAGTCCCCATGTCATGTTCAAGTCCCGAAATATCCATAATGCACTAACTCTATTTATTCTCCATTCACAGTGCTCTGTGTAAATCGGATACCAAATCAATCCATCAAATGCACTCCATATAGGCCTAGGAATGATTAAACGACACTCCAACTTTCCTAAATCCTATCACCATCTTTCCCATTCATTGTATGCATGAGTGTTATCTATCAACTGTATTTAACCTCGCCCCTTGCACTTAAATTACTTGCACATATGAACGCAATTTAAAACCCTATTGAACATTGAGATCCAGTAACATAAAATGAAATTGCAAATTTGGTATTATCAAATAAAAGTCATGATAACATTATGCACTGCTTCATGTGATCTTGTATTGGCAACGCAACACATTGTAAAGTGTCAACCCCGAGATTGTCGATGTGGTTTATTCATTCTTTCATTTTCGCTTTAATTGAACAAACAAAAACACAGCAGAGAGCGAATTCAGCATTGCAAGGTAGATGATAGAACATAGTTCATATACATGCATCAATACATATGGAATGGTAGTGAACGCGCTATTTAGGAGCATATATACAAATTCTCCCAAAAAGGCCCTCTGGTGCCAGGAGTATATTGGCAGCACAATTTTTATCACAGGAGCCCATCCTGATACTTCCAGAATAAATATTATATTAAAAAAAGATCATAGAGGCATTGTGTGACACGATCTGCAAAAAGTGCCCTATTGTAGGGTGCACTAAGGTCCCTTTTTCCAGCCGATGTCCAATATCCCATGTATATATTCCAATATCATTCATGGAGAAATGAATAATAAGCCTATACATGTATTACACATTATATTAGTATGTTTGTCACAGTGTATGCCTGATGGTGTGTCTATAGCTTTATTTGAAATACTATATCATATAGCTCCAATATGTTATAAATTTGATAGGGAACATTTGCACAGTATGCCACCTATTTTTTAATACCCCTGTCACCATTTTGGGCAAATTGGTATTTAGCCCAGCATCATCCCCGACCAGCACTATGCACCTATACTTGCTGGTGACGTCATTTGTGAAAGTTCCACTAGAGAGTACCCCTAGTTTTTTTTTAACCTTACACACAGTCACCGTCATTTAATTTAAAGAATTCGAGAACTGTTCATATGTATGTGCATATGTTTGTATTGCAGTATCATGAGTATGAGATCGTATTCATCCCATTTGTGGCCTCCTCGGTATATATGACCTGTCTACATCCACCGGCACCCCTCCCCCTCTAAACCTACCCCCAACCCCTGGATTAACATGAATTTGAAATATGATGTGCATATCATACTGTATATGTATGCATCTAATTGTGGTGAATATAAATATATGTCCTTCAATAATAATGTTCATTCCACTGCAATTAACGTATGTTCAGGTAGAAAGTTCATTTACCCTATGGACCCATGCCCACTCATCTATACTACTAAAATATTACACATATTTCAATAATTGTCTTCCTTTGTTTGTCCAAATACTAATGCACATTCTCTGTCACCATTGTTAACTAACACAACCTCCGCCCACCTCGTCCCGTATATCGCCCATTTTAATTCATTAACCTAGGCAACGGCTATATTTCAACGTTGACACACAATTTCAATTCAAATCTGAGAGAAAATATCTGATTAATTAGGCATAAACCGGTCGTATTACCATATACTTATAATCATTTTATACTAAACTAGCACTCATAGATAATTTACATACAGGCCAATACATGTACCGGTATTTAGGAGAACAAAACAGGGAGAAAATTGATAAAATTGGTGATCCCACCAACAGCAGGTTTCATATTTAAAACCGAAATATCCAATTTAAAATCATGCCATATGAACCACACTTTCACAACACCATATTGTTGGGAAGCTTAGGAAATTGTCGAAAACATATCTTCAAATATAATTCAGTGATATTGTATGATAACCGACAGTTTGCTTAAATCTGTGGCTGTTTCCGGTTGTGATTGGGAAGCAGCCGACATTTTCCCGTGCGGCAGACTGCCTGACGCCACGTTCAACCGGACGGACGCTGCACGGAGCAACCTGACGACAGTGTGTCCACCTGGTGCCAGAAATATACACTACATGTATTATAGAGAAAACTCCACTGAAGTCTAGCTGAATTTTAGACCACTATTTGTGGGCCTGTATTAGGTGTGTGTCCACTATACGACAAGAAAAGTGGACAATTTCACCTCTTTGACGTCCAGCAATATGTATACATTTGGTTGATATATTCCTCTGACTCGTCCACTTTAATTACAGCTACATTGTGTCCACTAGAGGTGATAAATTACCTTCCAGACTTCCAGGGGCATAAATAATCAAGCTATTATAATAGAATATAGAGCATATTGCCCAATTTCTGCACTAAAACTCAAACAGATATTAAATATTTAAATGCCCACTTTGTCGTCCACTTTTGACACCCCCAGACTGCTATCCCACTTTTGTATTAGAGATTTCTTTATGCATATTGGACAGGTTTTCACTGATGTATTATGCATCAGAATAGTCCTACATGTAGGACAGTAGATGTATCTGGGTACAATCATAATCATCGTAGACACCATTATAGATTTAAGATACATGGATTGGCCCTATACGTGTACGATAAAGCAGTCAGATCATCCCCCAAAGCATCTAACATGTTATTCAATTTGTTTTCTCAAAAAGAGAGACTTTTTAAAATTCCTCTATAATTGGGTGTCCACCGTGCATTATACTGGGGATACAGTAAGTTTTCTGTTATTCTAACCAGTTTATCCTACACCCTATGTCATTCGCTGTACATCTGCATTTGACTTGCAATCAAGCTACAAAACGTATATGCCCCCCCCCCCTCAACACACACAAACATGTATTTCTAGGTGTAGTACATGTATAGAAATGCCATTCCCTGGTCGACAAACAAAAGCTGGACATCTAATTTGAGACATAAATGAGTGTGAAAGAAAAAATTGATATCTCAGAAACTGATAATGATTGTGTTTTTACCACTAATAACTTTGATCCACAATGATGCTCCCCTACCCCTGTTGTTGAAAAACGACTATATTTTGATGGTAGATGGAATTGAAATGGAAACTTTTCTGGAGAGGCTCACTGTCAAATGAAACCAATGCACACTGAGCCCAGGCTCCTACCATATTCGCCGTTTTAGCGCACCTGTGCTTATATATTTCACCCTCCTCTTTGCCCTGCGTTTATACAGGACATGCGCTTATTTGAGATCCAGTTTTAGTGCTTAAGATTATTTTGAGACACTCTTCTACCCTGCGCTAATACGGGACATGCGCTAATTTGAGTACCTGCGCTAAAACGGGCGGATACGATACAGTTTTTATTGCTTGTATAAGTAGTTTAATATCCAGACTATCACAAGGTAAAGCATTTTTGTCCTTTTGGTGATCAAATGAAATAACTACAGGGATTTATGAATCTGCTTATGTGTCATATGAAGACGCGACCACACCTATATGGGATGAAAGGGGTGAAGGAGAAAACCACTATACCAGGCTCCCATATACTTTTCGAAGCATAGCGAACTGATCTCATATAAACCTGGTACCATGGACAAAACAGGGGAGAATCCGGGGGAGTGTCCAGGGCATCCAGACCAGCACCCCTCCCCCCCGCCAACTCTTTGGGAATAATGTTTAAAAAAATAATTTAATTTGGGGGAAAATTTGGATATTTTTGATAATATTTTGATCCTCCCTGACTCGCTGGATGCCTTACTTTTCGGTACTTTAACGTCAAGTAGACCTCCCCCCACTCCCCCCTCCCACACACCTTTTCACATTTTTTCTGCGACCACCCCTGCCATACCCGGACAGACCACACGTGCACTCCCCGTACAGTGCATCTCCCTTGGCGTGCCAACGGATGATTATCTAGTTAAGGTTATTAAGGGCCTTCATTGTTCTAACCCTATACTCCCACAATATAAATGCTGCAGATGGTCGTTTCTGGCTGCCACCCAGTCTACCGCCTCACAGGAGACACGTCTAGCCCTTTAAGGACAGAATAGTGCTTTAATGTGCTATTATCTTTTATCGTTATGCTATACATGAATGCAGCCATGGCGAGACGACCGGCCAAGGTTGCATCGGTATGATTTCAAACATCATACCAACTCTTCAGGTGTGTATCAATCCCATTGGGTCGGCGTGATGCTTGAATGCAGCACTGGCGACTTACTCGCTAGGGCTGCATTCATGCAGCACGACGACAAAGGGCTTCCTGCATGCATTAAAGCGCTATGTGGTCCTTAAAGGGTTAAAAGTCTAGACACCCCCTTTACCAGACACCCACAAGACACACTCGGGGACAAGTAGACACAGGGGCAAAAAGACGCAGACACGGGTAAAAAGGGGCAAGGGGAACTTCTTGTCAAACTTTTAGCACTGGTGGTGGTGGTGGTGGGAGTTTGGGGGGGGGGGAGGAGGGAAGGGAGAGGGGGAGGAAAGGAGGGGAGGGCAGGGTAGGACCGGGGAGGGCAGGAATCAAGGGAGGAAGGTTCAAGCAAGCAAGCAAGCAGGCAATCAAAGAAGCAAGCAAGCAAGCAAGGAAGCAAAGAAAGAAGCAAGCAAGGAAGGAAGGAAGGAAGGAAGGAAGGAAGGAAGGAAGGAAGGAAGGAAGGAAGGACGGAAGGAAGGAGGAAGGAGGGAGGGAGGGAAGGAAGATGGGATGGGGAGGGGGGAATGTAGCGAGAGAGAGAGCACACGTGTTGTAAGCGAATCGGCTTTTGGATAGAGGCAATGGGGGGAGGGTGGGGCTAAGCGTAACCAAATGATTTTCAGACGGATCCGACGTATGATTTTGAGTATCGCAAGCCAAGAGCTGCGAACGGCAATGCAAATGATATTGGAAATACAAATATCATTTTGATGTATTCTAATATCAATTTGTGGGTAAGTGCTTTTTATCCTTGGCCAACACCCCCGCACAACACAAGTCATGTAGAAAACGCAAGGAAAATATCATTTCATGTGTGCTACGCCTATTGCAATCTAGCCAACGCACAGGGAACATTTAATAACTTCTCATAATTATACTTCCAAGTTATGAAAGTAGGTTGCCAAGCTTTCCCATGGGAACATGTAAGATGAATAGAGAGGTTTAGTTAATTGGTCCTATTTTGTCAATCCACTATCATAATATGATATTATCATTTAGTATATTAAGGAGAACCGGACGAATTAATGAGAGTATTTTATATTTTGAAAAGAATATGCAATTAAAAGAAAAAAAAGGCAATTCGCCTGTCTAACCATAAAGGGTTCTCACTCTTTTATGTACTGGGTACGACAGAACAATATTTCAACATCTCATTCCCCTAACATTAACATGTAGGCCTAGAATTTACCATTGTGCACACAAAACAAAATTATAAAACTAATATTAACTTGTCAATAATCAATTGATTGTTTATGCTTACTCTCAGTGAATGTAGGTGAACTATTTGGAGAACTGAGTTTGAGTTTAGATTTTTTCATTTGACATTAACACATCATAGTCGTGGGACATTTCTCCACTAACGCAATTATGTTATTTACAATGCATACGCAGCATACTCAAAGAGCAAAGTCTTTCATATTATGTGTTTGAGTTGGAAGAAATCATCAATCTAACTGTTTAGCCCTGCAATGGTCGCATGGTGCTTTAGTGTGCTGTGTCAGTTATAGTTATGATGCATCAATGCAACCCTGTGTGACTGCAGAGGGGTTTTCGGCGACCTGGCGACCTGGGCCGTTTTCCAGGCGACTTTTCGACCTGGATCATTAATTTTTGTGACCTGCGACCTGTGGTTTTGAAATGGCCATACTAATATAATAAAAAAGTGATCTGCGACCTGGATATTATTGCAAAAAAAAAGCGACTTTCCGACCTGTAGCCCCTAAAAGAGGCGACTTTGTGACCTCAAGGGGGGACCCCTCTGCACCCCCACCCTGTCGAGTGCCTTGAACGACTGTATTGAAGCATCATACCGACCATACAGGATTGATACACTCCTGAAGGGTCGACATACTAGTAATGTATGTATGCATCCTTGGCGAGTTACCGGTACTCACCAGGGCTTCATTCATGGCAAAGGGATTATGTATTAAAGCATTATGCGGTCCTCAAAGGGTAGTGCTTTCTGAGTCTAATAAACAACCTTATCTAAAGGATTTGAGGGGCTGATAGCTTGGAAGGACGATTATAGCGGGGAAGGACGTTTATAGCGGGGAAGGACGTTTACAGCGGGGAAGGACGTTTATAGCGGGGAAGGACGTTTATAGCGGGGAAGGACGTTTAGGCAGGGTACGCGGCCCGGACATCAGTCTCGAAAGGACGCTGTACAGCAGTTTATAGTTTCCAAAGTGCCCACACCGTGGCAGCACCATCTGATGGCCAAAATCAGCTTGTGGGTACCGGTATATAGATACCTGGTGGAGGGCAATGTTGTGATGTGACATGTATATTATCTTTTATCAAAAGATAAATATCATGCATACTTCCATTATAACCCATAATATATGAGAAATTTACAATGTATAAGTATATAGTTTGGGTGGTGCTTGGTTACCCATGTATTGATCCATTTATACCACGAACTTAACATTTATAAGCTTTAACAGTTTAACATAAATTAGCTTTCTATGCCAATGGTGCCTTGGTGATGTAAACATATCTTGTGATATCATAGCAGAGTGGTTTCATACCCAGTCATAAGGCTCTGATTTTGAATGCTAGATGAACAGAAATAGAACTTCAGTCGGACAGATAAGCTAGATTTTTGATAGAAACGATTATTTTGGTCTCGAATTTATAATTTAATCAGTGGATATCAGGGCAGGTTCCGTATACGTACTTAGAGGCGTTTAGAGCCATACCCATTTGGCCCGCCATTTTTAAAACCATCATGGGTGAGAATAGGGGACAGGCCAGTCACAGTCTTATCAGCTCTTATTAGTGTGTGTTGCCGTAACCAGCCCCCCCCCCCCTCCCAACCTCCAAAGCTCTAAGATTATGCTCCTGTCTCCTGAGGGCCTGATGAGAAAACACGAAAATTACAGGATAAAGCTAAATCATTGACCCTGAACCTGGTTCTAACACCCCCTATTTGTACATAATCATACATGCTATAGGTTATATACATGTGAATAGTCCTGCGGAAAGGATGCTCCAAACAAAAATTATATTGTCTGAAAATGTTAAGATAACTCTATTTCAATATGTAGTCAGATTTATGACCCCCATACACTGAATAATAATAATCGTTCTCTATATCTGTACACTGTAAATAGTAAGTGTAGGTACACAGTATAATTCACTGTGGTTTTACAGCAACTACTGTAGATTTACAGTGCATTCTACTGTTTACCTACAATAAATTGTACACCTATACAGTAGATTCCACTGTACACCTACAAAAATGGCAACCAATACAATACAGTGCACGTTATCTTTTTATGGCTGGGGTATGTTACATAACAATATTAATGAACAATTCTCTGTAACAGCGCCCATGAATTTGGGACACAGCTGAGCCTGTAAAGGCATGTCACAAATATGGGCCAGTAGGGCCACAAACAAATTCAAACTGCCTTTATCACTTGTCTTTGCTTTAAGAGGGAAATTGATGGCCCCTTTATGTGAGAGTTTCTTTTGCGAACCCGCTGGCATGATGTGCCCACGAACAACTGAATCAATTTATACTACCTTTTCGCGTATTATTTTTCGCAATAACAACGCCAATCAAAAGGTCGCTTAAATGGATTGCATTTAGAGGGAATATTTTTATCCTGTTTGTTTTTCTTTCATATCCAGGCTTTGTGACGTCATAGTGAGGGAACCGGAAGCCAGCTGCTTCTTGGGAAGGCTGGCTCCGCTGGTGCTGGGTTGTAAATAGGCTTTACACACAGCAACCAGCGAAAGCAGCCCCCACCCTTTCACCCTTTACTCTCCAAGCACATATTTACCCACCAGTCTCATGCACTATGACTCTTATTAACCCTTTCCATTCAATCAAATTTTCAATTTATTGTTACTTTTATTATGAACAAACTGTCTACAAACTAATACAGCTATGTAAATAGTTGGCTCAGACGGATACATCCTTGGAAAATATAATGATTTGATATCAATAATGTATCCCCTCCAACCTGATCAATATGCAAATTTATGGTTAAGTAACTCTCAAGTGATATATCAATTAGTGCAGATATAATTATTGAATTGAATTATAATGCAGAACATAATTATTGAATTGATAACATTCCTACTTTGAGTGGAATTACTGTACATCTATACAATACAGTATCATTTTGGAATGAAAAAGAAAAGCGTTCACTTTTATCACTGGCCAAGGCATCATAGTGATTTAGAGCAAAGTGCCGCTTTGTCGGCATGATGCATGCATGTATCACATGATGCATGCATGTATCACATGATGCATGCATGTATCACCTGAGGCCCTATTTCTGGATTGGGAATGGGCGGTATCATGAGGTATCTACAAATAGTAGTCATACAGGTATTATGTGTATGACTAATATCGAAGTATGTGTCCCAACCCAGAACTCCTCAATGAAATTATCACACAGTAAGCAACAATATAGGAGGCCTCATGTTACCCCACATAATATCCCTGTATAGCTAAAGGTATACACCAATCAAAGCATTAGTTCAGGAATAAATTCATGGGGCTGTTACAGTAATATCTAGTATCATCGCATACTTCTAGACTTCATTTAAGACTAAAATATAGTAGTTGATATTTCAAAATGAGGCCTCTAACCTTTCACAGCTATAACATTATAAGCACAAGGTATGGTATAATTAATATCAGCATGAAACTAAATCAATACAAAACTGATGTTATTCACATTTTCACAAATATAATTAAACTGACACAGAAGCCATCTGTAATGAATTAATAACTTATTTCACTAATATTGCCTCACATTTTCCTCCACACCCTCCCCCCACTCACTTTTAATTCAGCAGCTGTTTCACAGAGTCCAACTACAGAGACTCAGCACTTGGTACCGGAGTTGTGTGTGTGTGAGTAGGGCATGAAAAGTGGACTTAGAATCAGGCGTGGGTGAGCTTTCTTAAAACTGAAAACCCCCTCTCCCCACCTCCCAGCTCCCCCATTCCTTCAACAACTCCCTCCACCCTTGTCGCCCGCGGTGTTAGGGCCCCTCACATGTAAGAAACCCGGCTGCTTCTCTAGATCACTATTTATACCTGTCTCCCCACTGTGCAACCCAACACCACTACAGGCTGGCCAAAAAGGGGAAGTACTGAGAAGGTGGGAAGTATTGGAAAGTGTAGTGAGACAGGGAGAAAGGTGGACTAGTGGAAAGTGTAGTGTGATGGGAGGGACAGGGTGAGTGAGCGGACTGTGAATAGGGGAGAGATAGAAGCAGGGAATAGGACTGTGAATAGGGGAGAGGTAGAAACAGGGAATGGGACTGTGAATAGGGGAGATATAGAAGCAGGGAATGGGACTGTGAATAGGGGAGAGATAGATGTAGGGAATGGGACTGTGAATAGGGGAGAGATAGAAGCAGGGAATGGGACTGTGAATAAGGGAGAGATAGAAGCAGGGAATGGGACTATGAATAGGGGAGGGATAGAAGCAGGGAATGGGACTGTGAATGGGGGAGAGATAGAGGCAGGGAATGGAACTACGAACAGGGGAAATACGGAGGCAGAAAATATGACTGTCAATAGAAAAGGTATAGAAGTAGGGAATGGAACTCTAAATAGGGGCAAGATATAGACAGGGAATGAAACTGTGAATAGGGGAGAGATAGATGCAGGGAAGGAAGCAGAATGAGAAGGAGTAGGTACGAGTAGAAGTTAGCGTAAAACCCAAATTAGCGACCGGGTGAATGGAGCGCGCGTGCGAGCGGACAAACAATCAGGTAATGCCTGAAGACTCACACCCTACCTGACACAACATGTTAATGTGGACACAAGAAACCAGCCTGGGGGGAAACTCAGCATCTCACTCTCACAGCATTTTCCAGACACACTCCCTAAAGTACAGTTCAGTTACACACTCTTCAAGCAGAGTTCAGGCACACAACCAAGCAAGGCACACTACTAAGGAAGGGAGAAGGGTAGGCAGCAAGGAAGGGAGTGAGGAAGGGAGCCCCGAAACGCAAGACCATGAACAGAGGCAGTTGAGGGTGAATTTCAGAAAGAGTCCAGTGGTTTTGAAAATAGAAACAAGGAATTGTAGCTCATGTCATGGAGTTAAGTGTGGGGTTCATATTTTCCATTCATACCACACTCTTAGTACTCAGAGTTACTGAAACAAATAATGGGCCACCTACATGTCTATACAACCCTGTACATGATAAATTATCAATCAGTTCCTTCCAGAGGCAGCACTCTATCTGTATTTATACCTGTGACGTTAAAAATGATTGTGTACATCATAACTCCTGGTCAACTCCTTAATCCTCTGTATCATTCAAGATGGGGAGTATTAAGAATCAAACTCACACCCAAGAAAAGCTACATTTCTTCAACCACTATTCTGCTGGGCTGGAAGACTACTTAGGTCATAGAGTCATCACCATAGAACATAACATTTTAAATGCAGTGAATAATTATTAGTATGTACTAGGCTGCAATCAGTCATCATTTCATTACTATTCCAACAAAGTATTATTTTTTGTCCTTAAATAGTAGCGCCATCTCCGAGCATAACCACCGCGGCGTCAGCGTTGCACGTCATATATTACGTCACAGTGACGTCACAATGCAGCGGTGAGGCCGCGTGAAGCTCAGAGTGGCATCATTTTCTGATCTTCCGTCTTCTGTGATACCATGTGTCTTCTATGATGCCATGCTTGTCCTCTGTGATGCCATCCACGTCCTCTGTGACGCCCTCCACGTCCTCTGTGACGCCCTCCACGTCCTCTGTGACGCCCTCCACGTCCTCTGTGACGCCCTCCACGTCCTCTGTGACGCCCTCCACGTCCTCTGTGACGCCCTCCACGTCCTCTGTGATGCCATCCACGTCCTTTGTGATGCCATCCACGTCCTCTGTGATGCCATCCACGTCCTTTGTGATGCCATCCACGTCCTCTGTGATGCCATCCACGTCCTCTGTGATGCCATGTGCGTCCACTGTGATGCCATCCACGTCCTCTGTGATGTAATCCACGCCCTGTGGAAGGCAATCCACTATTTACATCCCCTCTGAACTCATGGATGCATCCAGACCCTATATGCCATGCCCTCCGTGTTCCTTATGATACCAGTGTTGGGGGGGGGGGAGGTGGCTGAAGGGGGATGACTTGCCCTTACGCTTGCCCTCCATGACCTCTGTTCAATACCTGGATATTGGTACCCTATCTGAAAAATTGACGCTATCCATGTTACCATCTTTGATGTTTTCTGCCATTATTCTAAGGCTATTGCTAATTTCACCGGGGATGAGTGAGTGATGTCAAAAGGCCAGGAAGCATTTGTCTTAAATTACCCTTTTTATGATTAGATCACCTACGAGTACCCTAGGATGTTAACACTGGCTCTACTATAGACATTCACATGAATGAAGTTTATTCATTTATTCTCATCCCACCATCCCTATACCAAACACCACATTGACCTAAAGGAGTGGTCATTTTTAAAGACAGGGGTGTGAGATAGATATTTTGTGGGTCGACCAAAACAACCCTGTCTTTAATAAGCTCTAATAGTGAAAAAGCTACCGGGTTACTATATATAAATGGGTTGGCCATCATCAATCTTAACCGGTCCAAGTGGCCGTTATTGGAGGAATTCTGCGCACATGCACTAAAAGCCACCAACCCCCCTATTGTTTAAAAAAATGACCACTCCCTAACCCCCCCCCCCCCCCACACACACACACAATGCCTTACACTCCTATCCCCAAGCAGGGTCAGACGCAGGGCTCCAACCTTGTCAGTGAAAAAGAGTTAATTGATCTCCGGGCTGAATTTTCCCAGGGCTCTGATTGGCTGGTTTTCTTACAGACTTTGGCTAATCGGATGGACGAGGGTTTTCACGTCCGGGTTTGACAAGACACGGGAGACGCGGAACCGTTGTCATGGTAACCGAGTGATGAGGGGGAGAAATAGGGGAGAGCGGAAAGGGAGATTACCGTACTGCCAAGTATAAGCGCCGGGTTCTGAAAATATGCGCAGGGCTTGAATGTTTAAGCGCCGGGGATAGGATGGTATCAACATTAATAGATACGCTATGTACTAGCAATTGAGAAAATACCGCCGGGGATATAGCTGGCATTGTTGATCACCTTTTTTTTATATACAGGTCAATACCGTTTGCAAAGGGTGAGCAGGGATAAGAATGGGAATCAGTAAGGAAGGGAACAATGAACAGTCAGATGGAGAGAGTGACAGAGGAGACTGCACGTACGGGGATGGAAGCGAGGGGACAGAAAGCAAGGAAGGGAGGTAGCAATGGAAGAGAAAGCACAAGAGCGAGGAAGCAAGGGAAGAGAAAGCAGAGGAGGGAGCGAGCAAGGGAAGAGAAAGCAGGGGAGGGAGGATGCGAGGGAGGGAGCAAGAGAAGCGAAGCGAGGGAGGGAGGGAGGGATGAAGAGAGAAAGAGAGGAAATGAGGGAGGGAGGAACGGAGAGAGGGAGGAAGGGAGGAGAAAGCCAAGGAGGGAGGAAGCAAGGGAAGAGAAAGCAAGGAAGGAGGAACCAAGGGAAGAGAAAGCAGGGTAGAGGGAAATCAATTGAGGCGTAAGCAAGGAAGGGAAACGGAGGGAAGGAGGAAAGGAGGAGGGAGGGAGGGAAGGAGGAGGGAGATATGGAGCAATACCGTGAGCAAGCAAATAATGTAGCAATAGAGAACAATATAGAGAGAGCAAGGAAGGGAGAAAGGTAGGCAGCAAAGGAAGGGAGTGAGGAAGGGAGCCTCAAAACGTAACACCATGAACAGAGGCCGTTGAGGGTGAATTTCAGAAAGAGTCCATTGGCTTTGAAAATAGAAACAAGGAATTGTAGGTCCCTACAAAAATGCTAAGCCGTGGCTGATTCGGTTCCTTATGGCGTTCACTTAACACAATTTAATATGAGAGGGAAGCCTTTCTTTCGAACGGTGTCTCAAGAATGCAACTTTCCCTCCTTCTTACTAGTCCACATGCTCAGCGGTGGTGAACTGAGGATGATCATTTTTATGTCTGAAGCACCTCACTCCCCCCCTCTCCCCTCACGCCTTCATTCTCTAGTCTGGTTTAGACCATTTTCCAAAATATCCATACAAATTAGACAGGAAATAGGCATTTTCATCGAGACGACTTATTTTCTTCACCTAGCAACGTTTTGTTGTAATACAACCAGAACCACATTTTCATTAAGAGTAAACAAAATTAAATTCCCACTTCAGAATTAGATGCTTCCCACGGCCCACTTCCTTTTTGTCACTTCTTATCAAGTTTATCGTGTTTAAGTATCCATCCTTATTTTTCCGAATTCACTTTCATAATCCTCCATGAAATACCCTGATGTGATACTTTTCTCATTTTCTTCTTCATCATAATCATTGCCCTAAATCCTCTTCTGTGGAATGCCCTGCCTTTGCTTCCTAGTGAATGCCCTACTTTGCTTCCTAATGAATGCCCTGCCTTTGCTTCCTAGTTAATGTCCTGCCTGTGCATCCTAGTGAATGCCCTGTCTTTGCTTCCTAGTGAATGCCCTGCCTTTGCTTCCTAGTGAATGCCCTGCTTTTGCATCCTAGTGAATGCCCTACCTTTGCTTCCCAGTGAATGCCCTACCTTTGCTTCCTAGTGAATGCCCTGCCTTTGCTTCCTAGTGAGTGCCCTACCTTTGCTTTCTAGTGAATGGCCTACCTGTGCTTCCTAGTAAATGGCCTGCCTTTGCTTCCAAGTGAATGTTCTACCTTTCATTCCTAGTGAATGTTCTATCACCCCTATTCCCCGTCCTTTTCAATCCCTTACTACTTTCTACTAACATCTCCCATCCTTCCACAGTCCATCATCGCTCTCTGCCTGCCTCTCTGCCAGTACGTTTTTTCTCCTTCCTACCTGCCTTTCACCCTTCCTTCCTGTCTGTCTTCCTTTCTGTCTACCTGCCTGCCTGTCTCTCCCCCTGCCTGCCTGTCTCTCCCTCTGCCTGTCTGCCTCGCTCCCATCCTGTCTGCTTGCCAGCCCCCAACCCTTACTGAATGTTTGCCTTTTTATCATTCCTGCATGTCTGTCATCCTGCATGCCTCCCCATCCAGAACCATACTCCTTTATGCTATATTGAGAGATATCTGTGCACTAAACTATGCATACTTATGTACATGAATTGGTTGCACACACAATCTAAGAAACCCAGCTTGTCACAAACATAGGGAAGCGATGGGCAATGGCACAAAACAGCAGCATGTGCAGTACAGCCGCACTCCCCATCTCCCTACCCCGCCAAAACCTGCATTTCACACAAAATCTCGTCAGTGGGACGAGGTTTTACGAGAGCCGACACACACTGGGCCCTGGTGGATCCCGGGCAGGTCATGTTTTACCTGATCCAGGGCAGAGGGTGGTGGGTGACTGTGGGTGGGTGTGGGGTGTGGGTGGGTGGGAAAGGGGGTGTGGGGGGTCTGGAGAAACACTGGAGGAGACTGGAGGAGAGTGCCAAAAATAGCTGGTGATGGGTGCTGCCCCCTGGGAGCAGTGACTGTAAAATAATGAGACCTGTTTGTGCAGAGTACTGTAAATGCAGATGTTTTCGCGCGAATAAATTTTCGCGATTTTTTAACAAAAAAAAGGACATTTTCACTGGTATTTGAATTTGCGGATTTCCGAGATTTGGCTCTTTAGTGTGATACTGTATGACTATTCGCTTTGTACATATTTTCGCGGATTTTTGAGAATCGCAAAAATCTCAAAATATGTACAGCACAAAAATATCTACGTTTACAGTAATCTGCCCATCCTCCTCCAGTCCTCCTCCTGCACATGACTTGTCTCCCAGGGTGGTGGTGGGACAGGGAGGCAGGGCAGGGCAGTAGTATTTGAGGGCAGCAGGAGGAAGGCAATGGCAATAGTAGACTGTAAATAGTAAGGCCAAAGATACCTCCTGATAACTATACTGTCAGCCAAGAGTAGATCCTATTGCCCATGTAGACAAATACTGCAGTATATAATCATAATGTATTAGTATGTGCAGTACATTCTATTGCTCACCTACATTAAGTTCTAACAGCGCAGGCGCAAATTGGGGGAATTGCTTGGGGCAGTTGGGAAAGTAGGCAATGGTTGGGAAGCCTATAGGGAAATGGCAAGGGGCATCGGAGGAATACTGGGGAAATAGCAAAGCTTCAAGGGGCAGTGGTAAGAAGCCAATGGCTGGGGGTATAGGTATAGGCGATGGTATCAAAGCTATATGGCAGTGGGCACTGCCCACTGCAATGGCAGTGGGCAGTGGCCAGGAGGTAATGACAAGGGGCAGTGGAGCAATGGCAGGGGGCAGTGGTATGGAGGCAATGGTAATGGTATTGCAGCTATGGCAGGGGGCAGTGGTATGGAGGAAATGGTAAGGGTATTGCAGCTATGGCAGGGGGCAGTGGTATGGAGGCTATGGTAAGGGTATTGCAGCTATGGCAGGGGGCAGTGGTATGGAGGCTATGGTAAGGGTATTGCAGCTATGGCAAGGGGCATTGGTATGGAGGCTATGGTAAGGGTATTGAAGCTATGGCAAGGGGCAGTGATATGGGGGCAATGGTAAGGGTATTGAAGCTATGGCAAGGGGCAGTGATATGGGGGCAATGGTAAGGGTATTGCAGCTATGGCAGGGGGCAGTGGTATGGAGGCTATGGTAAGGGTATTGACGCTATGGCAAGGGGCAGTGATATGGAGGCAATGGTAAGGGTATTGCAGCTATGGCAAGGGGCATTGGTATGGAGGCTATGGTAAGGGTATTGAAGCTATGGCAAGGGGCAGTGATATGGAGGCAATGGTAAGGGTATTGCAGCTATGGCAGGGGGCAGTGGTATGGAGGCAATGCTAAGGTGTGCTGGAGGAAGGGGCAGGGGCAGGGAAGCAATTGCAAGTGGCATTTTTGGCAATGGCAAGGTATGGACATTGGGGCAAAGGCAAGAGACAAGGGAGCGGCTGTAAAGGAAAGTCAAGGGCCAGTGGCACAAGGCCCGGGAATCAATGGCAATGGGAGATGGGGTAATGGGCCATGATGTACTTTTCATAATGGAGCAGTTGCAAGGGCAATAGGGGAAGAAGCTGTAGGAGAGAGGGACTTTAGTTTAGAGAGTTGGCATTGACCGAAGGGGCAGATGGGCCATAAACATGTATATTGACATGTGACGAGTTACATAGCACAGGTGACAAATTAAACATGATGAGAAGTTACACATATTATTATTATGAGAGCCAAACTGGTGACAGATGTGACAGTGACAGATGTGGCAGCAGATACAGATTATGACAGTGACAGTTCAAAAGAAAAGCAGTGAAATAACATAATATCCACTCTTTCTGGACATACAAAATAATAAGTATTTTTCCATAGCTACCTTCTATATTTAATGTTACGTGGAACAAACCTAGAATACACACAAAGTTTAGCCTTCCCGATTGATTCATTGCATTCGCTTGTTCAATGCGAAAATGACAAATGATATTTTAACAATGCCCCTAGCGCATAATACCACATTTTACACTTCCATACTGACACATCAAACTCACTGTTATCAGGTGGGCGACATGCAAATAAATCCATAATAATTAGTTTCTGTTGCATAGAATATTTTCATTTCCAGAATAACAAAAACCTCCATCAGGCAAATTGTGAATTTGCTGTGTCATGATAGATTCACAAGTTATTGGAAATGCCATCTCAGATTATATCAATAAAATATACACTCTTCTATTCCATAGCAGATTTATATTTCAGCCTAAACAACAGGGTTGTACTTCATATTGATCAGAAAATACAATTCCATTACAAGAGTGAAACTACTCAACTAAATATCTCCCCCAGAGCAGAAGATTTGCTTAGTTTCCATCAACATTTCTAATCAAATAGACACGACTGATTAAATGTCTGCATTGCAGGACTTATTCATCTCAGGCATTCTTTACTCTGTTATATTTGGAGATGAAGCATCAAAAATACAGTCTGTGCTGGGGTTACATTTGGAAATGAGAGGAGCGAAACATCAAAAATATTAAAAATACAAACGCGGCCTATATTTCTTGCATCTAATCGCGCTTGAATAATGACGCGACAGGAGAATTTAGATCCCAACGTTCAGAAAACGTTAATGATGTTTCTTTCTAGGTCAGGGCGACTAGGCTGTAGGGTGTCCTGTTAGGTGCACAAGAAAACTTAATGCACCATGGTTTTCAGTCACAGGGAGCGCTCGATGGCAAAAATGGCGGGAAGCCGAGTCGAGTTCGCAACGCTAACCTCGTTTTCAGACTGGAAAAATGGTTGTCTGCTCAAAGTTCACTCTCGAAGCAGAGGTTTGGGCTCTGTAGTAACTCTCCAAGCAGATATTTAGTCCGTATGGATTTAAATCAAACATCTAAGATTGTTACTCATTATGGTTGCAGTTCTCTGCACTATGTGCCTTTTCATCTCAAAGCAATAGTCATTAAGAATGTAGTGTAATTTTAACTTGGCAATGCTGGACTCTCTCTCATGGGGCTAAGAGTACCAGATAAGACACGTGGATAAGAGTCCAGCGTTGCCCCTCTGGAATAATGCGTTCAACATGTGCTCATATTGAGCTTTGCAGACATTTATAGTTGTCCCATCACATACTACTAGTGTTGTTGGTGTTGAAATCATTCAACTTTGCTGTTTGTTTAGATGAAGGGTGTAACAGTCTTACATCCATAAGAAAGAACAATTCGCGTCTACTTTTCAGAGAAGAATTTTCTGACCCTCCTACAGTACCCCCCCCCCCCCCCCAACTCCCACCCCTCCCCCTTGAGTTTACCCTTTTGACTACAGTAGCTCGCCTGGCTTTTTGATGAAAAGAAGTGAAAACTGTCAGACAGTCATAAAAATAACAAAACAAGAGTGCAGCAAATTACTTTCCAAATCCAGTCCACTTTTCCATTTGACTTACTTTTTAGCTCTGGACTGCACTGTAAATAACAAAATGTAGGTACACAGTAGAATATACTGCAGCCTTACAGCAACTACTGTATATTTATAGTAGATTCTACTGTTTACCTACAATAAACTGTACACTTACAGTATATTTTACAGTACACCTACAAAAATGGCAACCATCGTTTTACAGTGTAGACTCCACTCGTATGCTGCCATGTATATATAAGGCTTGTGGGGCTACACGTGTTAATGCCACATAGCAACATACCCATAGCCTAATACTGATGATTTGTGAATCCTGGCAGAGATGACTTTTGGATGGAACTGGCACTCTGCTGGGAGAGTGACGTGGTTGGGTCTTGTGAGATCTCGGAGGTGACGAGAGCAGTATTGAAATGGCCACTGGGCTGATGGCAACTACCGGTAAGAAAAGAATGGGCGATATTTGGTGCATCGATAGTTATGTGTCTTCATTAGTCCTGACTATTAAAAGCTGACGTGCCAGTTCAGGTCACATGGGAGAGCAGGATTCTGGAAATGTTAAGTCAATTGAGCTTAATGATAGTAGCAAAAGGTAATACGTAATGATGCATTAATGTGTTATTGGACTTTGGCACATTGTGTATACATTTGTACATATATAAATAAAGGGAGGGTCCTTCCCTCAAGCTAAAAGAATCGATTTTTCCAAGCCTACTTTTCCATACAGCCCATGTAGTCCCCATATGGCCATATACAGCCCATGTTGTCCCCATACAGCCCATGTAGTCCCCATTCAGCCCATTTAGTCCACATACTATAGTTATCTGATGTAGTCTCCATACAGCCCATGTAGTTCCAATGTTTTGTCAGGGATAGTTCTATACATAAGCATATGAATATGTTTCAATAATCCGGCATATTCAAGGCCCGGCCATTATTTTCCTGAAACGGGGGTGGTCGGATTATCGAGGACGAGGTCTCTCTGTACAACATAGCAGCATTTACCCATGTCTTCCTAACCCCTCCCCACTCCCACCTCTCTCCGACCTACCTCTCCATGCTCACACGTTGCAGGGGCCCACCACAAGAAGCCCTGGTCAGCCTCATAAAATGCCCCATCCCCAGGCCTCCAGGGGACGGGTTTCATGTATTAGGCGTGCATTAAGAGCCGGCAGCAGCAACAATAACTGGAGCATGTCCAGCCCTGGTGCTGCATCCCTGCATCCCTGCATTCCTGCTTCCCTGCCACTCCTGCATCCCTGCATCCCTGCCACCCCTACATCCCTGCATCCCTGCCTCCCTGCCACCCTGCCACCCTGCCACGCCTGCATCATTGTATGCCTGCATCCCTACATCCCTGCATCCCTGCCATCCCTGCATCCCTGCCATCCCTGCCACCCCTGCCACCCCTGCATCCCTGCATCCCTGCATCCCTGCCACCCCTGCATCCCTGCCACCCCTGCCACTCCTGCCACCCCTGCATGGTAGGGCATATTTATAAAGTTTTTTTGGTAATATCTTGGTCTGGCTTAAACCTTTTATGGTAGCATAGCGTTTTAAATTGATGCACCATGTGTTTTTGTTAGTTTGCTGTCATGATGCATTAATGGTAATTCACTCGGGCCTTGCGTGCTGATGCTCGGCATGATACATCAATGCAGCGAAGGCGAGTTACTCGCCTGTGCCTTGTATTTGTGCTTGGAACCATAAGCTTGAAATGGTTGTAAAGGGTGTAAAATATGTACATACTAACTTCATATTTATAACTGATAGATCTACATGACCATTTTAATGGAACAACATTAGGTGTCTCTCAAATAGATAAGCGTCTGTCCAATACGGGTCATACAATGTTAGCCCTAAAATGTGCCAACCATGTTAAAAAAGAAAGCAAACAGAATCACAGTTACTGAACTGCTAGTGGTTGCTTGCTTTCTATACAATGGTATTATATAAGGTTTCAGTGAAAGGTGTCTTTGGGTCTACTACCGGTAGGAATCGAACCCGGGTCTGTTCCCCAGTATATACTACAACCCCTTACCTTGCAGCTTAATCACATCTACATCTGGATTGCTTCTAAGACACATTAGGGAAGCCCTACGGGGATTTGGATATTCCCCAAAATTCCGCACCAGCAAACTGACACCTCAACAACCGTGTTAGGGTTGTTGCCAATTTATGGTGGTTTAAATGGGAGTCAAGTATCAGCATTTTATAATCTGGAATGTGGTCAATATAACTATTCAATCTTTTTTTATTATATTATAGATAGAAGATAGATAGACTAAGGACAGTAATGTAGTTCTAAAGAATAAGTATAGCATAACCAAAGGCAAATCACACATTGCACTGGTTGCAAATGGGCCCATAGCAATTTATGGTACAGATCCCCCGGGGGGGGCCACTCTCTAAATTATGGATACCATGTGCGTACATCAGTCTAAATTTGACCCCCTTATGGCGGGGGAAAATTCCACCAAAACACCCCCCTATTGGCGGGATTACCCCCCTAAAATGGGAAAAAAACCATACCCCTTTTAGTCGGACATCACCCTAAACTTGGCTAAAGAGGCAAAATTTGGACCCCTTTTATCGGGATACCCGAAATGGTTAAAAAGTAGACCCCTTATAGTGGGATATCCCCCTAAATTGGCCAAAACTGGACCCCATTTTAGCGGGATACCACCCTAAATATGGGCCAAATTCCTTCAAAATATACCCCTTTTTACAGGAACTTTTGGACATATTGCTTGGATATTTTGTGCCCAAAAACATACCCCTTTTGCCCCAAAATGGCCGAAAAAGGGCCCCTAATGGCGGGTCCGGCCGGACCCGCCAGTGGGACCCAAAAAGGACCCCTTTCCCGGGATTTTGTGTACGCACATACATGTAGTGACTATAGATGGTATAGGGAGTGGCCCCCCGGGACAGATCCACAAATGGGGAAAATATGTGCGAGGGGGGGGGCAGGGATGATGGTTATTTTTATAATAATTATTTTCTATTAATTATTTCTTTCCTGAATTGCTTATTTAAGCCAATGGCGATAATCGATTAAATTGCGGACCCCAATGACCTCCCACTACCCCCTCCCCCAAGCTTATCACCCCTTTTTCTTTTTTAATATCCATTTCCAATTTACTCTTTTCTTCTCCTTTCCCCTTGATTTAACCCTTTGAATGCCACATAATATTTTACCGTGTTTTGTCGTTTGTCCTTATGATGCATGAATGCAAGCCTGGCTGTTTTCATGCATCATGCCGACTCTCTGGGGTGGGGTGATACACTGCCGAAGGGTTGGCATGATGCACTCACACAGCTCTGGCGAGTTATTCACCATAGCTGCATTTATGCATCATATTACATGATGCATTAATGCAACATACTGCCCTAAATGGGTTAAATTCTGGATACCAATCAGGTTTTGCTACATGTTCTTCAGCTAAGTAGGCCCAGATCCGATCCATATCAACAGGTGGAAAATAAGCCTCATTCGCTGCAATTTATCACAGCTAAATTGATTTCAATTGTTCCTTCCTAATATGCTAAAACACAGCACACCAGGGCACCCCCTTGAACAATGCTAAAATGTGCGCTCATGAATTGATCCTTTTGTCTTTTTCTTGATTCTTTTCTAATAGCATTTTTAGACAGCGTGTGTTTTGTTAATAGCAATATTTTTGCATGGTTTTACTTTTTCGTTTGGATTTCCTATTTTGGTACTTTTTTCCAGGGGGAAAGATGGAAAACTAATTTCATGTGAAATTTAAATCCCGCTACGCCCACGTGGAAAACAAGGGGCCGATTTATCATCCATAATCCGAGCAATGCCCGGGTGGTGGAGGAATGGCTCAACGGTGGGAAAAAGTATATAAGAGGCCTTACAATAAAATTGCATTAACCCTTTAAGGACCGACTAATGCTTTAATCATTAATGTGCTTTATCCATGGTTCATCATGATGCTTGGATAGACCCGTGTCCAGTAGCTGCATTCATGCATCATGCCAACCCTTCGATAGTGTATCAACCCCTTAGTGTCAGCATGATGCATGAATGCAGCACTGGCGAGTTACTCGCCAGAGCTATATAGCTATTCATGCAACATGACGATCCAAGAGCATAAGGCACAGTTCATCAATGAACCATGCGGCCATTAAAGAATTAATTCTATCAAAAATTGTCAAAAATGAAGTAAAAATAATCCTTGTGGGTGTGTCCCTAACCTGAGGTGCGAGAGGGTGTGGCCATGGATGTGCTGACGTACTCAGGCCAAGAATATGGATGAAATCTGTTTCAGCTAGGTCACATGCTCGGAAATTCTGAGAGAGCTTAGGCCTATATAGTATATAGTTCAACAGGAGGGGTCTCAAATTGGCACAAACTGTTGTTTTAATGTAGGGAATGTATAACATGACTTCAACTCTATAAACGCAAGTGTCGCAGGCCTGCAGTTTATCGCTGTGACTAAAGAATGCCGCTTTGTTATACACATGTATATGCAAAATGCCTTGAAATGATATGAAAATTCGCTCAATATTATTCTACCTGTAAAAGAAAATTAGGCCGGTTCTATTTTACTGACAAATGACCAGAAACACAGCAATCTTAAAATGATCTCGTCGGCCTGACCAGGGATGGGTTGGAGCCACTGCTGATAAGACGGAGCAGTGTGTGGTGTTGGAGACAGTGCATGCCTGGGGTGGAGAGTGTGTGCCCCTGCACTTAATACCCATATAAGACGTCATCTGGGTTCTAAAATTATTAAGGTGTCTAGAGGGAAACACATTTTGCACTATCATTTTGAATAACAATCCTCAAAACTGTTCATATAACAATGTTTTAATGGGAATCTACTTCTTTTTTTTAGGTATCCGGGCCTGCAAAAATTAAGCCGGGCCTGCAAAATAGAATATTTGCAGGACCGAATGTCCAGCATATCGAGAAAGTTTTCGGGAAGACTGGGATTCTGAGAAAAGGGCTGTATTATTTTTACATACGACTAAAGTAACGGTTGTATTAAGCGTCTAAGGAGATAAGGGGATGGATGTTTCTGTAACCTCAAAAATGTGTGAATATCAGGGGAGCATTTCTCAAAATTTGAGAACGCATGTGACATCCCCTTTTAATGCAGAGTGCAGGGCCAGGGAGACAGGAGTGCAGGGAGGACTAGGGTAGGAACCGAGGAGCTGATGCATGGTCGACGCCGGGTGTTGACAAGCAAATGCACCCATCCAGGGGCGGCCGCCACGTTTTGACGGTACACAAGAAAGTGGAAAAGAAAACAGAAAACATGGCCGCCTGCTTTAATTGGATGGAGCGGCGTCCATTTTGAAAACGCGCGGCGGCAGACGACAAGGTTATCATCGGGTTTGACTGACGCGCATGCGCGGGGAGGGAACAGCAGATGGCGACTGGAAGCATTTTAATAAGCACGCATGCGGCTAGTCGGTTTGATGAGGGCGTTTTTAATGCACAAATACTAGACAGACAGTGAAATATTTCTAGACAGACGAGGAGTTTGTATTGACTTCTTTTATTATCTCTATCGGCATGCAGATTTCCACTATTATTGAACTGGGGACAACTTGGTGCTTCTCTTCTATAGGCAGAGAGATGTAGCAATGCGCAGGGTAGGCTTCTCTGATTTCAGTACTGCACTGTTGCAAGGTTTTCATGGCATTTCCATTCATGCAGGATAGCTTTGTACAACTTTCTAAAGATGGAACTTTCGAACTAAAAATCCTTGGTTTTAGGAAAAAGTTGCAGGCTACGTTGGGGGGTATGGTATACAGGGGTCACTGAGGGCATAGTTATCTAGGTCCAACTAGATCAGACAAAGATAAATTGTAAAGTTGAGGTTGTATGGTCGTTTAAATTATAGTTTGTCTTTTCGAGATGTCTGATATGCCACATGGCAAAATGATCAACCATGAACACCCAAAGTCATTAGCATGAACACCTTCATCCAGGCCTGGGTGATCACCATGATCACCCTTGGTAATCACCATGACCCCCTGTGAGCACCAAAGTACTCTCCCATGTCACCATCACCATGAACACCCAAGGGTGGTCAGTATTGAACACTTTAGACCCCTATTGGGTTTTCAGTGTACTAACAAAAATAATATGAAGAAAAACACGAATTTGATGGGCATTTTTTTATAAGGGGCCAACCATGACCAAATACTACCTCACATAAAAGCACCAACTGGTTAGCTAAACAGACACAATATACTAGATCGGCAGACACCTCTTATAAGGAAATGAAAATACAAAATACTCACAAAGACTTGTTTCTCACGATATCATATCCAAACCGGTTTGACACCAAACTACCACTTTTCTGCTTTATTGGCGGCGCCCCGTCCTCTTTACTTAGCACCTGTGAAGTTGGTTTTTAATCGTGTTTCGCTAAAGCTGTCCTTTAGAGTCTACCATTATCATACAGTATTGTTGTCATATTGGGCGGGCCATAACCATTTAAAGACCGCATCATACTTTAATGTGCTATCCCCTCTGTCGTCATGATACATGAATGCAGCCCTGCATGGCGAGTCAATACCAGCTAGGACTGCATTCATGCATCATGCCGATCATTAGGAAGCGCATCAACATGATGCAGCACTGGTGAGTTACTCGCCAGGGCTGTATTCACTCATCATGATAACTGCCTGCGAGAACCCATATTGCACCAAGGCACAAGGCTAGCTTACAGGATTGCGATCTTTGGCCAGCCTATAGCTCTTCCCTCATTCCCTTCAAACTCTACCATACGAACATATATCATTTAATTCAATTTATTCTGTCTACACTGATATTCTTTGGCTCCCTATACGACTCTCAATCACTAGTCCCTGACCAAGTCAGTCATTTCTTGGCTCCATAGATACGACAAACGTATAGGTTAGTTAATATTGTCAGGTTGGTGAGTACTGACCAACTCACCTTAGTCTTCTCCATTTCAATGAATTTTAGTAAGGCATTTTGAGTAAGGCATAAGTCAATCATATTTTGTTTTGCCTCATTTTTTATTAGAACTTGGTAATGCCTGACCTATGTCCCTATGACTAACCTGGGAAAGCCACTTCAGACTAAGGGCTGGGGCATTCAGATTTTATGTGTAGATGTCAATGCAATTATAGATCGATTTGTCACAATAAAGCTCTATTGAACATAACACCATGTGTTACCAGACATGTCCACATTGACCATCCCTCTTTAATTCCAGCACACACCCCATTTACCCTCCCCCCCCCCCGTCTCCCCACCCACCTTCCTTTACTGATTCACTCTTGATAATTGGAGATAGATCAATAGAACCCTTCTCCAAAAGAAATAGTAAAAGGAAGTGGAGATTGGGGCGGGAAGCAGAGGAAAAGGTGATTTTAGGCCAGAGCGCCCCCCCCCCCCCACGCACACACACAATTCATTCAAATCAATGTGAATTGCCCAGACTAACACTCTCCATCTGATATAATACAACCAATTCAATTAACCAGGACTATGACTATGTTTGGAGTGGGACTCGACTGTGGATGGAGAGTGTAGTGGCAGTATTAAATTCATCGTAGACTTGTCTTATGTATATATATATATATATACTGAATGTTATATTTTCCCCTTTATATTAAGAATTGAGGGGCCCACTGTTGGGTGGGTCACAGATAGGCTGAACTTATGTCATCATCTCGACTCCCCCCCCCCCCTCCCCCTGCAATAACCCCCCCCCCCCCCCTCCTCCCGCCGACCTCCCCCGCCCCAGTCGGCTCTTTAATATCAGCAGTGGAGAGTAGTTGACTTAATTGGCTAAAGTCAATCTTTGAAGTTACATTGATATTGAGGTGGGGCAGGAGGGGTGGGGGGGGGGGGGTTGATAGTCCAAATCCCTTGAATCCCCTTACTCCTTTAAGGGCCGCATAGAGCTTTAATGTACATCCATGCATCATACCAACGCATGAATGTATCAGGCACGTAGGGTCGGCATGATACTTTAATGCCGCACTCGTTCATGTATCACACCGACAAAAAGAAACAGTGCATTAAAGCACTATGCTGCATTAAAGCACTATGCTGCATTAAAGCGCTATGCTGCATTAAAGCACTATGCTGCCTTTAAAGGTTTAAGTCGGCCAATGGACAGCTGATAGAGGAGCCCCTTTTCACTAGATTGTAATCTAGAATTCTGATACAGAAAATAATTGAATTCTGCAAAATACTGCTGCCTATTCCTGATAATCTGCATGTCATGTAATTTGAGATGGGCTTTGAGCAAGGGGGGGGGGTTCTGAGAGTGGTATTCAGTGGGGGGGGGGGGCATGACTCCCTTCAGCACCCCCCCCCCCCCCCCACACACACACACACTCACATCCTTCGGGGATTTTTGGATCGTTTGAGCGCTCGGCCACGCGTTACCCAGTCGCTTGTGACAATCAAAGTGGGCCAGCACCAGTGTTTCAAAAACCAGAATCATCCAAAAACACCAGAAATAATAACCAGAATTAATAAAATAATAAAAATCAGTCCACTGTTAAAAACCATCTTCAGAGGGTTCTGGGCAAGGGGAATGGTGGGTGGGACGGTTGGGGGAAACACTGGGGCGCAGAGCGAATAAGAAAATGAATATTGATAAAACCTTGCAAACAATAATCTGAAAAGGCAGTGGTGAAATCAATGGAAGCCCCTGGCAATTTTTATTAAATGTCGTCTGCTAGAATGTGCTGCCCTGCACACTGTAGGGACCTGCCGGGCCTCAGTGCTGGAAGCTGGAGCCCCCCCCCCCCCCCCCAAGTCAGTGGTACAACAATCAGTGGTACAGCAGTCAGTGGTACAGCAGTCAGTGGTACAGCAGTCAGTGATATAGCAGTCAGTGGTACGGCAGTCAGTGGTACGGCAGTCAGTGGTACAGCAGTCAGTGGTACAGCAGTCAGTGGTACAGCAGTCAGTGGTACGGCAGTCAGTGATATAGCAGTCAGTGGTACGGCAGCCAGTGGTACGGCAGCCAGTGGTACGGCAGCCAGTGGTACAGCAGTCAGTGGTACAGCAGTCAGTGGTACAGCAGTCAGTGGTACGGCAGTCAGTGGTACGGTAGTCAGTGGTACAGCAGTCAGTGGTACGGCAGTCAGTGGTACAGCAGTCAGTGGTACGGCAGTCAGTGGTACGGCAATCAGTGGTACAGCAGTCAGTGGTACGGCAGTCAGTGGTACGGCAGTCAGTGGTACAGCAGTACAGCAGTCACTGCAGTACAGCAGTCACTGCCTTTTCCCCTATCTCTTACCCTCCAACAATGGGAAAGGGGGAGGGGGTTAAGATACAGGGAAGGAACTGGGGGATGGAGATGGGGAGGGGCAGGGGCACAGAGAAAGGAGGGAAAGATTATTGCTGGTTACGTGAAAAGAGTGAGCCCTCTTTCAGGCCCTATTAGTCGTACTCCACTGAAATTAACAATGTACGATATTGTCCCATTCTTTTTCTTTTCCCCTTTTCCTCTCTTTTCTTCCTCTTTTTTTTAGGGGGGGGGGCAAGGCCCGTCGCCCCCCCCCTGGATCCGCCAATGCCCATATACATTGTAGATCGTGCATACCCCTTTCCTTTAGTATGTAATGTGTAGGGTTATATGTGCGAAAAAACGTTTCTGAAGCGATAAAATGTAATGTAAGATTAAAATCTTACAATATGATAATCATATACTGTCCACTGTCTAGCTCACCGGGACATCTATAACATATTAAGTTTACTTAGTAGCTGCAGAGGAGGCCATTATGGCCAGTTCTCACCATTACTGTGCACGGACGATTTTTGGACTTTTTTTGAAAATCTTGGAGTAGAGTCGTAATTTTTTTTCTGACATATATTCATGTGATGATCTATAAAAGTGTGGAGTGGAATGGGTGTGGTGTCAAAATGGTTGCCATGGTAACCAACCTAAGTAGGCACCCTGCTAATTGTGTCCTGCCTTCACACCAGAAATGTGATTTTAGGGGTGTTAGGCCTAATTTCAGCAAAAACTGCTTAGAGGTCTAATTTTTTTTTGTTTCCAGTAAGAGAACCTATGTTGCTGGCAATGTAGATAGTTGGAGAGACTGCTAGGTTGCATATTCTTTTGTACTGAGGGAGAAATGGGGCAGAATGAGGTGGGTTTTCCCATATTTTTCACTGCATAACAATTCAGCTTACTTTCAGTTCCTCTGCATTTCCATCAAAAAAATGATTGACACTATTCAGTATTTGAACATGAGATATCAAAGCCTCCTCTTTCCAGTGGTATATCACAATAGCCTGCCAAATTTTTTTATAGTGCTCCACACCAGCCTGACAACAAATGTGTCATATTGCTTGCAGGACACAAATTTTGCCCAAAAAGCACAATATTTCATTTTTTACCTCTCCTCTCTACAGCTTGAAGTTCATAATATCATGTATATATGTATCTATTCATGTGATGTGATGTATTTAAGTATAACCCCATAAGATAACATCATTTTATGGCAGAAAATAGCATAAAACATCTCCAGTCACTTTCTTGTTATATTGATGGCAGGACATGAATTAGGAATCTGTGTGAAGGCAGGACATGAATTAGGAATCTGTGTGAAGGCAGGACATGAATTAGGAATCTGTGTGAAGGCAGGACATAAATTAAGAATTAAAAATCAATACACTGAGAACCACTTAAACCCACACCCTACCCAAGGTATTGCATTTAGGCTACTAATTCTTTTTTTATCCAATGCAGCAAAATATGCTCTTTCATTCAATGTATGACTAAGCCCCATAGATTTGGTTAATATTTTTTTATTACTGCTTTAATGGTTGAATATTGACGGCAGGACAAAACTTCCCCATTGGTTTTTTGGACCTGGCACAGTCAAAAATTGGCCAAAAAGTATGATTTTAGGCTTAAATTAAGCATAAAACAATTGCTTAATATGAAAAAATAAAAATAATTATATGCCTATGGTAGGTTTTAAGAAAATTGACCAAATACAGTAAAAATACCCTATCCAGGGCTAAAAAATGGTAATTTTTGACCCCTTGGGTGGGTCTGGGAGCATAAAAAAAGAAAAATTGGTGAAAAAAAAATTGTCCTTTTTTAGATCTCATCGAGTTTTATCTGATAAAGAAAAAAAGAATTGTCCACCCCTGCTCTGAAAAAAATGGCAGACCAGAACATAGCCAGTTTTGGCCATGCACAGTTTTCATGAGAAAGGGCCTTATGTCGGAAAGAGTCAGTGTGGTCTACCTAAGACTCCCTAATTATGGTGTCTAGTAATTAAGAGAGTGGCCATTTTAACAAGGGGGGGGGTACTGTCAACCCTCCCCTTGGACTTGGTGGGTGGGGACATAGAAATTCGCGGGAAAAAAACACGTTTAAAATCACTTGAATCCCCTTACCCTTTACGGGCATAGTGTTGTGATGCACATTCATGCATCATGCCAATGCTCCAGGAGTGTATGCTTGAATATACTGTCGATACATCGCGAAAAAGCCTTCACTTGACTATACATAAACAGGCACAAGCATAAATAATTTTCGATCCCTCTAGGGCGGAGGCCAGGGGTGAAAATATGTTCGCAAAATATCACCCCTCCCCCTGTTCTTTAAAAGAAGATCACTCCCTAAGGTAGTCACAGTCTACTGAGAGTGACCTAATTAGCCTCTAACTAGAGATTGTAGTCACAGTACAATAGGCACAAACAAAGACAAAATGACACCTTTTATGGACAGAGATTACCCGAAAATCAATGCTTGTATATATAGGACTCTATAGAGTATGGCATAATTAGATCAGGTAAAGCGTTTTTTGTACAGTTATTTTGTACAGTTTTTTGTACAGTTAACATGGGCCAATGGAATAGGGTAGAGAGGTCGATTTCTTTATAGTCTTTTTTTTAAAGATACACTATAGTATCCCATACATGAATTAATGTAGAACTGGTAAATTACTAAACCAGTGATGCATTGATGCATCATGCCAACAATGGATTAGTGGTAATCATTGATGCATCATGCCCTCCTTGAATGGTTAAATCGTCTGATACTGTAGGATCAGAGAAGGGCACTTGTAGGTCGAAGTGGAAGCTAGACAGACACCTAACCGCAAGAGTCAACAAAAACACAACAAAAAACAACAACAAAGAACAACAACAAAAATCAACAAACTACAACAAAAAATATCGCAACAACCCAGACAGCGGTAGTGTATAGGAGGCATTGACAAATACCTACAATGGTTTACAAGCATATAACGATACTACACTGTATGCTCTTGTCACATTTTAACTCTTTCACTACAGCATGGTGCCTTAGGGTTTCATTATGTTGCTGTAATAGGCCATCAATGAGGCCCATTGCTGCATCAATGCATCATGCCGACCCTTTGGGAGTGTATCACAACCATGAAGCCGGCATGATGCCTTTAGCTCAAGCAACTTACCAGCGCTCTACTCATGCTTTAGGGCGAAAAAATGGCATTGTGCAATAAAGCATCATGCGGTCCGTAAAGGGTTAATCTTTACACAGTTTGTACTTTTGTCCCTGGGCGTTATTCCCTCCAGCAACAGCAACGTCCTTGTTATCAGTGCAAGAAAGTCAAAGTCAATGTTACAAGGTCACAAGGTTTAACCCTTTAAGGGCCCAGATCTCAGTATCCCTCCAGCGACAGTCGGAGTGGGGCCGGGACAGGTACTCAGCCCTATTTATAGGGGCGCCGGGGCTTTAAGAACCGCAGATTATGCCCTTACCATTAGGATGCATGAATGCAACCCTGGCGAGTAACTCCCTAACCAGCACTGCAAAACTCGCCAGGCCTGAATTCATGCATCATGCTGACTCTTCTGGAGTGTATTGACCCTGGAGGGTCGCCATGATGCTTGTATGCATCGCTGGTGAGTTACTCCGACGCCAGGAGTCCACCAATGCATGATGACGACCAAAGAAATGATGCATTATTAAGGCACTATGCGACCCTTTAAAGGGTTAAGGTGTCGTAGCCGCCAAGGTCACCTGTAATACCTTATGACGTATGGTGTACATGTTGAAGATCAACTACACAAAGTACAGACTGGGTATACATGTAGCTCCAACACTATAGGGTTTAACCCTTTATGGGCAGCTTATTGCGTTAATGCATCGTGCCCTATATGTCATCATTACGCATGCCCATATGCAGGCACTCAGCACTGGCGAGTAACTCGCAAGAGTTGTGATTATTTATCATACCCTATGGGGTTGATGCACCTCCGTAGTGTTTTTTTCGTTTCGTTTTATATTTTATGGTGTTGCACAGAATAATTTTTTTTAATCAAATACCATTATGATAAATACATGACTACAGTACGATATTCATGCATCATGGCGACTAAGGGTATAACAGGTTAAAACACTGTGTGGCCCTTAAAGGGTCAATGCAGACATTTCACAGCATATATCGCCTTCAATCATTCACTGCTAATTCCCGATCTGCATTATTGTGAAAACTCAGCAAACAAATTGAAGCCATTTCTAGGAGACCACCCCCCCTCCCCCTCCCCCTATTTTTCAATCTGTAATGAGAACGCATATTCAAGTTTACCTGGGTGACAGCTGTATGGTATATTAATGGCTAAAAAACGTAGGCTGTTTCAGGGGTGTTAAACGTATACGTCTAAAAAGGACTCATTGCCTATATCATTCCCAGAAATTGGCCAAACATTGAGTGAACCTATGTCTAACTTTTCTCCCAAAAAAAAAGTGGGCCCCTATAAAAAAACACACACTAGAAGGCTTCACAGCGTGTCAGTTCTGGCGTTTGGGATGGCGCACCCTTGGGAACTTCAATGGATCATGCATGCTTTGCCGGCTCCCTCCCCCTCCCCCCTTCCTCCTCTCAAGGTCAAGTTGCTTCCGTCATCCTTGGTCTATATTATCTTAGTTACAGCCCCCCCCCCCGCCTTGCCTCCACACCGACCCCCCCCCCCTCACCTTCTAGTCTGGACAGATTGCCATGGACTACCATCTGTCTCTATATCCAGGCAAGTACCGTATACTTGTATGATATATATTACCCCCCCCCCCATCCCCACCATATCCTATAGACCAATGCAACAAGAGAGGGCGACCTTTACATAATAAAGTTGTATTTGGGTGTTGTTGCTTTTTTGAATTTGAAGACGTGTATTTATTGCAATAAATTGAATTTCAAAATAGAACATATTCAAAAATTCTTAAAGGATAATCATATATGATCAGGATGGTATTTGAACAAATAATGTAGGCTATATATAGCAAGCGGCTGGCATAGTCTCTGTGGCGATGTCCTGACACTCAGTGTACGCAGCACCACTCCTGGATGCATTATAAGACTGATGGTCTATTAAAGTTCTCATGAATACATTATTATATTTACATATAGCTCAGATGGCATATTTGATGAAAGCTTAGTTTTAGCAGAATCCTCATGATCATTGTTGGTAGGTAATGGCTATAATTATTTGCAAGCATCTCATATGGACAATTATTTTTCAAATACCGTAGTCTATATTAGAATGCAGGATTTTGAGGTTACCGTATATTTGAGTTTTTGTCAACAAAGCTTCAGAAATGTTCCCAATATATTCATCAACAACTCCTTGTTGCTGCACTGGTCTCTACCGCCCCCCCCCCCCCCCACACACACACACCTCTAACCCTGTCTGGTGGTTCAGACGGGATGAGGTAAGCAGGGTCTGGAGGAGTGGTGGTACATATACCTCAGACCTGATCCTGTAGCCATCCAGGGTCCCAGGGGCCGTCTAGGGGCCTACACAGGAAGCACCCTTAGTAACCCTTTAAGTACCGCATAGTGCTTTAACTTAAAAGTACCTGGTCGTCATGATGCATGCTTGCAGATACAGGTGGGTGTCATGCATCATGCTGATCATCCAGGAGTGTATCAATCAATCCTGTAGGATTGGCATGGTGCATTCATGCAGGCATGTGAGTTACTCGCCAGAGATGCATTCATTAATTATGACGACTAAAGGAGTAGTGCATTAAAGCATTGTGCGGCCTATATAGGGCTATTAGTTGTCTATATTGGGGAAGTTTGGCTGTAATTATTGTCGTGAGTGGGATCGTTAGGCCATACAGTGTGGTTTAATCGTTTTAGTGTTGGCAGATGTTGGTTGTGGTATTAAGTATAGAGATCGTAGATTGGGCTCATTAAGAGATTAAGTTGTGTTACCAACATATCTCAACTCGTTAAAGGACAGCATGCAGTGCCTTCTAAACTTTCTTGTTCTAATGTAAGCCGGGGTCGGATATATTTGAACCTGGTCACTGGGGGCAAACCAAATACAACGTCTCCAGATGGTCATATTAAATAAACTTCTTACTGGAATATTTCCACAATTTTTTTCTATATGAAGCCACCGTATCATTCGTTAATCTGGGACGACTTTTAATTTTAAATTTTAATTCGTCACGGTATCATTAGAATTATAGAGAAAATGTGTAATTAATAAGATAATTAATACATCTGCTTAATTGTAGAGGAGATCGAATATACCGGTGTATAAGCCTGTCATTTATCATTAATACCGGGTCAATCTTCCGTACAAAATCAGGAATGGGCTTATAAGCCTAAACGGGGAAATACTGTGTGCTGACCCCACGATGCCGATACATGTATCCTCTCAACGGGACTGGAGTATGTACCAATGCAGTGCCGACGATGCATCATGTTATATCAGAAAGACAAATGAAAATGAATCAGCGAATAACTCGCCTGTACTGCATTGCTTGCTGCATATACATGACTGCATGTATATGACGACTCTTTAGCTCAACCCCATAGGGTGAGCAAGAAGTATATGCTAGCAGTTACTCGCTGACCAGGCCGACTCTTCCACCTGAGTTCTTATGAATAAATAAATATAGACAACACTATCGGTACTGTACTTTATTATTAGTCCCCAGACTTAAGACTACAAGAAAATCAGCATAAATCATAATTATAATCACAAGGTCGAAACCATTCAAAATGTGGATCAGGTCTATATAACGCCTATAACGTTGAATGTCACCCAAACTTAAAATCAGCCAGATAGATCATGATCTGATTTGTAAAACGGCTGAATACCTAAATTTTAAAATAAATCATTGCATAGCGCATTCAGTTTGGATGTGTCCTATTTAGTACGCTAATAATTAGGTCTACACCTGTGCCCATTTGGCTTCCAGTATTTAATCAGCTGGGGCATATTGTGTGTACAATTCATTTAATCTTGGAATAGAAGTGTTGTATTTCAAAAAATGTTAGTATAACTGTCGTCGTTACAAGTATCAACATTTCCTGGAAGTCAATGGAAATAGATAAAATTGTATTCTAATTTTATTTTTTTTGAGATTGTAGAATAAAAACCTTGCAAATTGAAATTGAATTGAAATTTACAATGCACACATTTAATCAATATGTACTTTTCCCTTTCAAATACAACTCACATGTAATGGTTACTCCAGTAGCCTATAGACATGCATACATGTATGACCCCCCCCCCCCCACTACCAGACAGAAAACCTCTTTACACCACGCTCCCCATTCACAAATGGCGTCATTTATGAACGTTCCCTCACAGATGGAAGATGCATATAATCAGCCAATCTAGCAACATAAATCGTATACCTGTCTACGTGAGTTTTCACTATACATGCATTTTAACCATATTAAGCCCTGTGTATTACTATATTTCATGAGAGTCCGAGCTCCCCATATTAATCTATATTAGGCCACTCAAAAAAAGTGGTTTCTCATAACCAAGGTATGAGATATCTGACGTGGGAGGCTTCTTTCACATTTTATTGGTTAAGAATTAATCTATTTTCAAAATGGGAGGCATTGCTGGCATCATTTTGTCCAATTTCATCAGTTTTTTAAATAAAAATTTGGCAAAAAAAAAAAAAGAGAAACCATTAAATTTTGTGAGTGGCCCTAGTTGGTTTTTTTTTTAGTGGGGGGGGGGTGGGGTGGGGGGGGGGAGAGATGATACACAATGCCCTCCCACGCAGTGGGGCCGATGTTCAGCTTTCTGTTCACCTGGGATACACTTCCAGAAGTGTACCTCAGATACACAACAATCTGACCAATCAGGAACCAGCACCTGCTGCAGCAGATGTATCTGCTGCTTTCCAAGATGGCTGACTGGAAGTGTATCTGGGATACACTAGAGGAGAAAGTGTATCTGGGATACACTTGGGGGACAGAAGTGTACCTGGGATACACAAGGGGACAAAAGTGTACCTGGGATACACTAGAGAATGGAAGTGTTAAATCCTTATTGACCATTCACAACTTAAATACAGATTGCCATGATCTCCCCATGATCATACTGGGTAGACAATGCATACATGATCACCTTATATGATTCAGGACCCCACTATATATGTGTATTTTTAATGAGTGTATCCCAGATACACTTCCGTTCTTTAGTGTATCCCAGATACACTTCCGTCCCCTAGTGTACATGTGTATCTGGGATACACTTCAGTCTCAAAGTGTATCCGAGATACACTCCATCCCCTAGTGTATCCCAGATATACTTCCTCCCCATGTGTATCCCAGATACACTTCCAGGTCAGCCATCTTGAAAGCAGCAGATGCATCTGCTGCAGCAGCTGCTAGCTTCTGATTGGTTAGTTTCTTTTGTATCTCAGATACACTTCTACAAGTGTATCTCAGATAAACATAAAGCTGAACATCGGCCCCACTGCCCCTCCCACACTCACACCTACATCATCTCCCTCTACCAATAGCCCTGGTAATCGTATACAAGATATTCAGATTTGAATAGAACAGGGCTGGAACTAGACAGAGAGCATGCCAAAAACTGGTCCCAAAACCAAAAACTAAACCTACCAGGCGACACCATGACCTAGCAGACATCTCCTACCAAAACCTGTCTAATCTAGACAGTCTATAGTGAGGGGTCTACAGGGGGTAGGAGGCCGCCATCTATATCTATAGGGTGGGAGAGCCTGGTCCATGCACTTACAATGCATAATAACCCCACCTGCATTCCAATACGCATGAAATAATTGTAGATTTTTCATGCACTTGGGTTTCAGACTCCGGGGTATTTCAATCAAGGAAACTCGATGGATTGTAAATAAAATAAGGGGTTTATATTTTGCTCAGCTAAACTTAGGGGAATCAATAATGTTCGGGTATTTTGAATAAAGGGGTGTTTTGTCATTCTTAAGCAATTCCCATTTTATTCTTTTCAGAAGGGGTCCTTTGATACCTCTAAAATTTCTCATTTTTTTCAACGTAAATGGGTGCTTTTAAAACCTAATATCGGGTGGGTGACAGTGTCTTTTTTGAGACTAAGAATAATAGAACGCAAGTGACTTCCCCATTTGATTCTACTCTTGAGTGCTGGGACAAGGGGTGGCAGAGGCAGTAGGTCGCCGACACAAGCTTTAGACGAGTTTTTCTCCTTCTCCTCCTCCTACTCCTTTTTGTTAGGGACTGTGAGTTTTCTGCTTTATTTTCTGTCCCCTTTAAGTTCACAAAAGTTGCCAGACGTGGTGGTAGTGGTAGTAGTAGACCTGTCTATAGACTCCTGCCAGTCTAAAGTACAAGTCGGACTGTCCCACCGACTCAGGGAGTGGTCATTTAATATACAGGGGGGGGGGCAGGGGGAGTGAAATTTCGCAGCGACACCTTTTTATCCCCCCCTCTCCTCCTCCTCCCCCCCCTCTCTGTGTCTCTCTGTGTGTCTCTCTGTGTGTCTCTCTGTGTGTCTCTCTCTCTGTCTCTCTCTCTCTCTCTGTCTCTCTCTCTGTCTCTCTCTCTGTCTCTCCCTGTGTCTCTCTGTGTCTCCCGCTCTACTTAGATAGCAAGGGTGAATTATTTTTGAAATACGGGATCAAACTTTTCACACACCCCCCCCTGTTGATACTAGATGTCCACTCCCTAGGGACTGTATGACGACTGGGAGGCCATAGACATGGTGACTTACATGGGACTTCTAGTCAGGGCAGACACTCCAAGGTCTACTGCCCGTCCCCCTTCCTCTATATTAAACCTCCACCACTCCCCTCCTCCCACCTCCTGAACAGTATAGCTAAATATATGCCCCACATGTTCAATGGTAAACTGTTAGGCTATATCATAGCTGTATTATCAATATATTATACTTGCAAAATAAGGTGACAAAAGTAGCAAAAAGCAGGTAGGTCTGTTGTGGGGGTGGGGGGTGGGTATATATTTTATGATCACTGGGGGATATACTGTGTATGAGTGGGAAGGAAGAGGGTTAGAAGGGGGGGGGGGGGATCATGCACGTTTAGACAGGCCACATAGTCTTGTCTGGAAGGATGTAAGGTTTTCTTTTCCTACTTTTTTATCCTTCTTTTTCTTTCTCCAGTCTGGATCTCACACTCTCCATGCGGATACCCTGCCCCAGCTGTCACCCGGTGTACACTAGACCTGTGGTGGGAGATTGTGTGTCCTGTCTGGCTGTTGGGGTATCAGCTGTCTAGCCCTTTAAGGACCGCATAGTGCTTTAATGTACCATACCCTTTGTCGTCATGATGCATGAATGCAGCTCTGGTGACTCAAGCATCATGCCGACACTTCGGGAGTGTATCAACCCCATGGGATCGACATGATGTTTTGATGCAGCACTGACGTGTTACTCAGCAGGGCTGCATTCATGCATCATGACGACAAAGGGCATGGTACATTAAAGCACTATGCGATCCTTTAAAGGGCGTGTGACCCTGTGCTACTAAGATATCACTTCTCTCTATAGACTTAGCGTGGTTTGATCACTTCCTCTTGACGATCTCAGTTAGTATGAGTTTACCCTCTCGGACTGATTTCATCTAAAAGCTACCCCATTAGGTGGCAATAGGGAACGTTCACAAAAAACGCCATCGCCTATGTGTTGGGACTTTTTCAAAACCCCATCCAAACCATCTCGTCACTATTGGGGGAAATTGACCCATTCTAATGTGTGTCCCAGATTATACGTTTAATCACAAGATCCGAAGACCCCCTCCCCCCCCCCCATACACCTATAGTAACACAGTGACATCATTAGTGAACGTTCCCTCAGTAGCTGAGTAAGGGTTTATAATAAGGTGTGTTTTTTTGTTCAAAGTGGCAGCTGTACACATTTGTGTTTATCTGATATTGTGTGATGCTCTATGTAATATCTACTGTGTAGTAATTGTGAGTTAATATAATAATCTACATGTGGAAATGCGGATCCTCGTGGACTCATATCCCGATCTGGAAATTATCACCTTTTTTTTGTATTTTGTATCATTAAAATGATGATAGTAATAAAGTGACTTATACCCGGATATGCTATTCAATATCCATGACCCTGTACCACTCAACTTGGCACTGCATGTTATAATTCACATAAAATTAACGTTATGTTTTTATATACATGTATCTCCACTTTACCCTCCAGACAACAGCTGTTCATAATGAGAACTATATTGATGGTACCTGTATCAAGGGCTAGAAGGAGGCCCTGATGGTAGACATGGATAGCCGATGTATACATGTCTCTATGAATATAATGCCTTCTTTGTAAGGTATTTTCTTGCAACCAATGAATATATATATATATATATATATATATATATATATATATATATATATATATATATATATATATATATAAATATATATATATATACACATACATAATGTCATATATATAATCATATATATATATATATATATATATATATATATATATATATATATATATATATATTTATGAATGTTTCAATGTACGTGTATATATTAACGTATGCTATATTGGCTCGATCCTAATGAATAGTAGTATGGTATATGTATATAGCGAATGGCATATACCCATGTAAATATATTATTATTTCCTCTATCATAATGAATATCTTATGAATAATATATCGAATGTACATTAACCACTATGCAAATATATTATCGTAGACCGCCCTCTCACCCTCAACTTCAAGGATCAAACAAAATACCACCACCCTATCCAAGGTAACCCCCTTCAATACCACCCTGCAGTAAAGGGTTTAGGTGGCCGCGGTGCCATGGGGTGTAGAGTGTCAATGGGGAAGGAAAATAAAATTAGAAAACTTTCTAAAAGTAATTGTGCACTCACCTGCTAGGTCCTCCTCCCCTTGGTGTATATACAGTAGAGGTGGGGGATGTGTCTGAGGAGGGTCCATCACTGCAGGCCCTATAGGATGATGGTGTATAGAAGAAGGAGTAGTAGTAGAAGAAGTCGATGCCGATCACCGTACATATCCAGCTCACATTGTGCGGCCTAAGCCAACTTTGTTGGACAAGATCAACCCCACTATTACTGCATGGGACCACCACTAACACCTCCTTTTCAATAGAGGGGCCACCACT
>OX381717.1:41107869-41161541 GCA_947462335.1 Harmothoe impar | reverse complement strand
GAGGGGCCACCACTTGCACCACCAACATGGTGGTGCTCTCAAGGTGGTGCTATGAGGTTGTGGTGGTGGTGGTTGAGGGGGGGGGCATCATGCCTGCATAGCACCACAGCACAGACATTCAGAAGAAGGTGGTTGTCAACGTCTTGTCCTCGGTTACGTCATCGGCTCATGACGTCATGACGTAGAATCACACAGGAGCAGCAGCACGTCCACCATCTTACAGGGAAGTTTCAGCAACAAAAATCCACTTTAGATGGCAGCCCCATGGTGTTAATGCACTGGAGGAAGGGTAGCAGCTTATCGGTGTGTGACTGGTTACTGGAGGAAGAAGGCAGCCCTGGTCACTGGGCCTCTCCACCCACCACTACTGTCCTGGGCCTCTCTCTCTAGCCACTGGAGGAGGAGGAGACTCCCCTCCCCCCAGACAGCTGGAAGGGGAGGGAGGAGCAGGTCGTAGTGGGACGCCGGAGGAGGTATTTAAGCAGTAGGATGTATGTGAACTTATAGTACATTGGTATGGATCCATGATCCTAGAGTACAGTAGTAGCTTGTAGTTTGCACGTAGATGACGTGGGGCTAGTCCTCCTGGCCCCACCACCCAATTACAATAAGAGTACTACTACTACTCCGTTGCAGGGCCCTACTAGTTGGGGGAGGGGAGGAGGGGAGTAGTGCAGGGGGTGGGGGAGTTGTGAATGGGAAATGGGAGGGGGAGGGGCCTTATTTCAGCAGCAGATGGCAGGAGCGATGCTCCACGTTTTGGCTGGACATGTTTTATCATCTTTCAGTTTGAGAGAGGTGGGAGCAGCAAGGGGAGGTAGCTAGCTGCAGGGGACGGCTTCTGGAGAGGGGAATAAATATTATGGCAAACAAGAGCAACCAAGGAAGGAAGTGACATGGGGGTGTTTAATTTTAAAGAGGAAGGGAGAGGATTATTGGAAAAGAGGGGTGAGAGGACCTGAGAAAAAGGGAGGGGGATATTACATTGAATATGAATAAACGGGAGTGGATAAAAGGGAGGTATACATATATGAGGTGAAGGGGTGGCAGGAAAGGACTGGGGAGAAAGAGGAGAGTTGGGAACAGAGTCAGAGGGTATTTGGGCAAAGCAAAGGGGAAAAGAGGAGATATGAGTGAAGCATTGTACAGAAAGAGAATGGAGGGGAGGGAAAGGGGGGGGGCAAGAAAGGAAGGGAAGAAAAGAGGAGAGTTGGGAACTGAGGGCATTAATTAAAGAGAAAGGAAGCAAATTGAGAATCATAAGTACTTTCCATGTTTGACCTTGTAAATTATGACCTTGTGTCCAATGGAGATCCACCGCAGTCAGTCAGGTAATGAACCATTATATATAAGAATGGCTATGCAAGATAGCTTTAGATCACTATAAGACAGGAGCAATTAGAAGTGAAGTTTAGAAAAATATCCCTGGTGTGTGGCAATAATCTACTTGGTATGTAATACCAGCAGTTTAAACGTGAAACTATTTTTCTTATTTTGTACCACCTCATTCATTTGTATATATTCATCTGTTGTATGTAAATAGTTTACTACCAGACTGTAATCTCTGCTGCAAAAAGTGGGTGGAACCTGAAGGTCAACTAAAAATCTGTTCAACCTACTGATAAAAATGTCTTATATGTATTCACTGGATGGATTACCCCCGCGAAAATTAACCGGGAAGGTCTTAATGTCGCATTGTTGCATGTTTTGAACGGTTAGATAAAAAAATAAAAATAAAATGGTGAGGTTACATAACCACCTGTGTTTGCCCACACTGTGACGTTGCAGACTCGACCTATACATATATTACCCAATACATGGATGTTACCGCCCCTTTGCCCCCACCCCCTCCCCCACCCCCACGTTCACACAGATCCTTGTTTGATTCCCTTAGGTGAGCCAAAAAGCTATGTGACTCCCCTTGGGGACTCCCTTAGGTCAGCTAGGGAGTCACCTAGGCTCCCTTATGCAGAGGGGAGTCATTCTGGAGGCAGCCTTTCCTCCCTTTTTGACGCTGTTTCTTTTCTCTGTGTAGACGTAACGTCCGTCCCTCTCTCCCCGCTGTCCATTCACAGGCTTCAGATGAATAACTTGATTCGAACAATCTGATTTTTATATATTTATTCAAACATGCAAAGCCCACTATTCGTGCATAACGGCACAATTGAAGTACTATTCTTAACGATGATGACAAAACTAGAAAGCTTTTCATGCATTTCTATATAACTCCCGCACATTCAGGTGTCCGACTCATGCCGAATCTACCCTATGTATATATGGAAGCCCAGTTGGCACACAATTCAACTCAATGTTGAATCAACGTTGAATCAACATTGAATCAACGTTGACAACCATTTATCAACGTTGATTCAATGTTCTGTGCCTACTGGGAGGATGTAAGACAGAGGCAAACACAGTGGGCAGTTCAACCTTTAATCAACATTCAATCAACATTTGACAACCATATCTCTATGTTGATTCAGTGTTCTGTGCACGAGCAGACGACATTTAACTCCCATTTCGCTGGTTACCAGCATGCTGCATGCAATTCCTGCATTACAACTGCATGTCAACCAGCTGCTGGCCAGGCACCAGCTACAGCCCGCCCCTCTGTCCTGAAACGCAGCCTCATCAGGTCATGGTGGTTCTTTTTGGACCCATTGGAGACTTCAGGTCAAGAAACCCTGGTCTGTTTTAAACATTTTAAGGTCCAGGTATTGATTATTTGCATAATGGCATTTGTTGTCATGATGCATAAATGCCTGGGCTATGGACATGATACACTCCTGACGGGCCAGCATGATGCATTCATACAGGCCTTGCGAGTCACTCGCTATGGCTGCTTTCATGTTAAAACAATAGTTAACCCTTAATGAATTTACGCTTACGCTTCCAAACTAGATATATTGGAGAACCCTCTCATTATTCCCCTTCTCATCCATCCCAGGTCAGCCTAAATGATAAAATAGAATTTACACATAATCCAGTATTGCCTTGCTCAAATCCCTTATGGTGGAATCAGTTTGGTATTGACTAAAATGAAAAGTAATTATTTTCCAATGCACTCGGAATTATGTTGCATCATTTAATAATATTACATTGAGGGTGTATTTTGTGGGTTCTTTCTAACTTCCAAGGCTTGGAATTTGTTCAGAGGATCTTTGCAAACAAAATTACCTCTTATCAATAGATGTTTATTTGACCGTGAAAGCTGAAATAAAGTTACATCTAGCTCGCAATATCACTGGCGCTATCTTTAATTTGATACATACATATATACAACGGGTCCTAAATACAACATTTCTTAATTTTCAGAGTAGGTTATGCATGGTGTATCACCAGCAAAACCGACATGTTTTGATGCTTTGATGTGCTCCTTCGCCATGATGTATTCATGCAGCCCTGATGAGTAACGCATAACTCACCAGTGCTGAAATCATGTACCCACGCCGACCCTACCCGCTTGATACATTCCCGATGGGTCGGCATGATGCGGCAATGCAGCCCTGGTGATCCATGCATTCATGCATAACTCTTATTAAGGGATTGGCACATTAAATCATTATGCAGAGTTAAGTCATCCCAACTGCAAGTCGCTATGAGCTGCTCCCACCCAAAGGGCCCAAATGTAATTAAGCCATCTATGTCCAGGGATGTCCAGGCCAGATCCAGGGAGGGCGTGCGTGGGGGACCTTAACCCTTTAAGGATGGCATGTCGCTAAAAGATGCAGCCACGGCGAGTAACTCACCAGTGCTGCATCAGTGCATCATGCCGACTCTATGAGAGTGTCTCAACCTCATAAGGTCAGCATGATGCATTCATGCTTCATGACGGCCATGGACATGATGCATTTAGGTATCATGCCGTTCTTAAAGGGTTAACCATTTAAGGGCAGCATAATGAGTTAATGCCCTTCTGTTATCCACTGTATGCATTACTAGAGCCCTATTTATTACATAGTGAATAACTAATTAGCGCTGCATGCATTCATGCATCAGGCTAACCATATGTTATGAGGTTGATACACTCCCGAAGGGTCGGCATGATGCACCAAAGCAGCGCCAGCGAGTTATGAAAAAGAGTACTTTGAGGCATCATCCAAGCATTAGAGGGTTAAGAGCATATCAATATGTAGGTACATTGTAAAGTGTATTGACCTTTTCATTTTCCATCTCTAATTTATACACATGGATCAGTCTGGCCCCTGCCCCCTCCCCAAAAATGCAGGCATATTATTTTACAACGGACTATCCACCATTGCAACTGCATGCAACCTAATGCTCTGGTCCGAGGGTTCCTTCATCGGCTGAGCTCCCCTAACCAAATCCATTCCACCGCCGGGGCACCCCTGGCCCCGTCATGCCATGAGCCTACCGCCGGCCTGGGCAACAGCAGAAGCAGCCTAAAACATGAGTACTAACAAAACCAGGAGGCATTGGGCTTTTTTATACATTCTGCTGCCAGGTCCGCAGGATTGTGGTGCTGTGGCGTGGGGGTGGGTGGGGTGGGTGGGGTGGGTGGGGTGGGAGTTTCAGGTGGGAAGTTAACCCGTTAGCCCTTTAAACCCGCAGATCTTGCTGCATGTCCAGTAACAGTCAGAGTGCAGTCGGGACAGGTACTCAGCCCTATATCTAGGGGCGCTGGGCCTTTAAGCACACATGTCGCTAAACGATGACATTGGTCGTCATGATGCACCAATGCAGCACCTGCGAGTTACTCGCCAGTGCTGCATTGGTGCATCATGCCGATCCTTCGGGGGTGTCTCAACTCTGTAGCGTCGGCATGATGCATGAATGGAGCACTGGTTAGTTACCTGCCAGTGCTGCATTCATTCATCATGACGACCAAGGGATTGATGCATTATATCGTCATTAAAGGGTTAATGCAATATGCCCTCAATCATCATAATGCATGGATGCAACCCTGGCGGGTAACTCGCATTCTTGCATTATCTTGAACCTATGGGGGTGATACACTCTCGCTGCTCTCAAAGGGTCGGCATGATGCTTGAATGCAGCTTCATAGATACATGATGCATGCAGCCCAGGCGAGTAAACTCTCCATGGTTATATACTCATACATCCTGCCGACCCTTCCACAACTGTTCCAGTAAAGCATATCACCGGCATGGTCACCGAGGGTATCCCATTCACTATTTTAGTACTGTTCTAGTCTACTGTGTGGTTAAGTGCGAGTGGTGAGAATGCCCCTTTAAAGCATTATGCGGCCCTTAAAGGGTTAAAACAATGTGTGTGGGGTTTCAGCAAATCTCCACACGACAGGAGGATGAACAGTGTGTGTGTGTGGGGGGGGGGGGGGGGGGTAGGCTGACCTGATCAGGTCGTACTCCAGTGTCTGCCACGCCCTGGAGTGGGGAGGGGGTGGTTGGGATGGTGGGGGGGGGGAGTGGAGTCTAGGTACAGGTCTCCTGTTCATATCTAGCTGAATGAATTGGAGAACAGACCTGTACGGCATGGCATCTACACTGTAAAGAGTTTCTACTGTTTACACTGTCAGATATTAGTGTAACTGCACTCTAGATTTACAGTATGTCAGTCACAACGTTCTGTTACTCTCTTAAAGCCATATGCATCAGTGAATCTGTATTTAAAGTATTATAAAACTGGGAATGGTATCCTCACCGAGCTGTACAAGTTCTTTTTTATGCCCAGTATAAATAAACGGGACCGGTATTGTCTTCTACCGTCTCATACCCCAAAAATAAAAGGAAAACCAAAAATACCTGTAAATCTACAGTATAACAGTAGATTCTACTGCACATAATTGTATACCTACAAAAAAGCACCCAACTTTTTACAGTGTATTATGTACGTGGACATAATTTATTTGAACAGGTTAGTCGATCAATATGTGAGGGCCCCCAAGGGAGGGGAAATTGTTCGCAAGCGACTTTAAAATCATACACACTGGCTTTTTCGGGTGAAATTGATCCTCCGCCCCCTCCCTGTCCAAAATGGGTAGAACCTCCCAACCCACCCGCTTTATAAAAAAAACCTCTCGTAGGTGGTGTGTTCTTGTAAGCTTCTTCACTTCTAGCCGGAACGTCCGGTCTTCCCTCAGATGGGCACAATAGGGTTTCACGATTCTCCAGAAATGGGTTTGATGTATCTTGTATGGGTGGCTAAGGCCAAACTTCAAAAAAGACAGAGGTTGGTTTCCGGTAACATGGTCTGACAAGACTTTTTTTTAAACTTATAAATCTCTTTTGCTTCGCTCACATTGGGTCCCATTATAGAATCATTGATGATATGCGAACAGTACAATTGAGAAAATAGCAAAGATAACACAAGTTGGTCAAGTTGGCCAGAGCAAACGCTCTATCGTCCATTAATTGGTAAACCAAACGTGGGAACCTATAGCTATACTATAGCTCCAGACGTTTGGCCAATATTGTAACGTTGTGACAACGTCAACGTACCATGTTATACTGGGTTGGCGCTAGGACGTTTTATGGGTTAGCCAGTCAGTTTTATGCACAAGAAAAAAGTGCTTGGATTGCCCTGATTTTTCTCACCAAAAAAGTGAAAATGCGTATATAGAGAGTATGCAAAAATGGCTCTAGACCCCCCCCCCCCCCTTCCCTGTTTTCATGTACGCTTTTGTATGCATTTGCCATGACCCCCCACCCCCTTGGTGCATACATGCTTTATGGAAGCCCCCTAAAATAAATACGATAACTGTTTCACTATTAGTTCATATATAAAGGATACAATTAAATATAGGCTTGTTTTTGAAAAGGGATATTCTTGCATGTTGATTGAAACATGGAGAATGGCAGTTAGAACTACCATATACTTATACACAAAGGTTGGCTGTAGTTGATTCAAAATTGTGATTGCACTGTTATGAATAGGAGAGAAAAATGCAGGTACATTTAATATTTTTCTTAAGAAAATTAGGAAAATTCAGGTCTTGAAAATATCTAGATATGCTTTACACGTCTGTTCCTCCCTTGATCTTAGCTTTCCAACGATATATTATACAAGGTATTTCTAATAGTGACTATAACATTCTGGTGAATAATTCGCCAGTCTGGCGAATTCAATAGGAGATAGGATCGCCAGATTGAATTATAATTCGCCAATGGCGATCTGGCGAGCGCGAACCCAGATGTATTGGATGAATTTTCATATTGTATGAATATCAATCCCAGTAAACAAACAACGTTATACAGCTTAATATAACGTTTCTTTACGGCTCCCTATTGTGGCAAAACGTTATAGAACGTTATTTTGACGTAAAATAACGTACTTTTGTTAGCTGGGATGTTCTAAGTTCATGGTGTTGCAGCATTGTCAATTCTACACACGATCTGCCAACATTAGATAACTATATAGTATACAGAATGTTGGGCTAAGTTGGTGAACTATGCAGGGGCGGATCTAGGGGTCCTTCCTCACCCTTGAAATTAAAAATAAAATATTTATAGATATTTTGATCCGGGGCGCAATGTTTTTTCGGTACTTTTTCCTTCCATTTTCTTTGCTACATACCAGTTTTTATCGTTCATTAATCTGATTAGAACAAACGTTGACTCAATATATCTCTTTTTATTTTTTATCAGGTAGCCATCCATCTGTCACTATAATGAGATACGTTATAATGGTAGGTATAGGTATAATGTCTATAGTCTGAATATGATTTTTATCACTTCTTAGACACATATAGGCCAAGATCAAGGGGAGACACAAAGGCTGTTTCTAAACTGATTCTTGATAGCCGTTTTTAGTAGAGTTGATTTGGCTAACATTGCCAAGATGTTGACATTGTTATAGTTTGTCCAATCCATGACATTTATATCCAACCAGTTTACAGATCAAGATGTTACTGGTGACCAAACATTGCATGCATCTCAGTGTTTGGTCCGCCGTTTGGCCAGCAAAATGAATTGATTATGTATACATATAATTATGCATACTGTTCATACATATCAATTCTCTTTGCTGGCCAAACGGTCCCCGCACTATCAGTAATTTAAAAACCAATGTCAAACCCAATACTAGACTCCGCTGAGGCAATGTCGAATTACTAGCTGGGATACCATTTTGCACGTAAACCTCATTGCTCCACACCAATAAATATGATCACGTCTATGGCTCGGAGTCTGACCAAGAATATGTGGACCATTTAAAGTCTCTCATGGGAGAGGTCACCGCTTTCAGAAAAACACAGACCTGTACATAATCATAGCTCGAATGAGAGCTGATACGGGGATCACAAGGTGGACTCCCTCGGCCACTGGTATAGAAAATCGCTATCCAATATTGGAGATCGCTATTGCAAGACAATGCCAACGCGAGCCTTCTGTGTCTGGGCCGGTAGAAGCACAGTATTGCCCCCTAGTAGCCAAACTATGAAGTAGACCTCCGTGGGAACGCATGACAGAGGCATCTGCCGACTGAAAGTGGAACTATCATTTTCTGTCTCTGGGAGCAAATCAGAGATCTACTTGTTCTGAACACCCCCCCCCCCCCCCACTTTCCCTATATGTAATAATGAATTACCGGTTCTAGCTCCTGTCTGGTGCAGCAAGATTGGTTTCGAAGGCCTCCAATATCAAGGCGCTCATTATCAAAGGATTCAGAAACTACCAAGTCTCCCCTGCAGATCTTGTTTGTTGTATGCCTACCGGTATACGTGTACCAATTATATCTACTTTGTATTAAGGACCAGGGGGGGGGGGGGGTAGTCTTTTGTTATTTGGGGGGAGGGGAGGGACTGGGCAGCTAAAAAGCCAGCGCTTAACGAATGGGGCAGGGGGTTTGCATAGTTTAAATGTATTGCTCAAGACGTTGCATTTTCTTTTGAAAGTTTTCGAAATTGCATGCCCGGGTCTTAATTTCATTTTCTGTCATATACACACTGGCACACTATGTACATACAAGTCTACGCACCTACCAACCCCAACTATTATTTTTGTCTTAAAATTCCCCACACTATCCAAGATAACCGTTCCTCGATTTTAAATACCTCTGGTAATAAGGCACATCATAAGCTGCAGCAAGTTTTTAACTTTGAAAATGTATTTATTTCTTCCTCCATACACTTACAAAATTGACCATTGTCGGTCTCTGTGATCACACAATGTTAACGGATACATATAAAACAACATTTGTCGGACGGAATGTATTGCGAGAATATGATACATCTTGACCTCACACTTTTTTAATGATCCCTTCTTTGCATTTGAATAGGGCATTTGTATTTTAAAGTAGGTAAGTTGAAAGCAATTAATGCAAAATAACATTAATTGACAAAATGATTTATTAGAGAATCCACATATATGATGTTACTTCATGTAGTATGGAAATTCGAAGTACGCATATAATTTACTTTTAAGTTATTCGTGGCCCAGATTTTGGATTACCGTAAAACAGTAATTAGCTGGGTTCATACTCGGTTCCTTTGGAATCACATGAAAAGTCAGGATTTAGCGGGTTATACTTAACGCTGAGGGAATTCATATTTACAACAAATAAAGTAGCTTCTCGCACGGAGATCCAATATGGCTTCCTAGTCTCAGCCCAAGCTCTTAATGGGCATATAGCATAGTCAGTAACAATATACAAGTATATGCATGTAGGCTACATATATCGAGGCAGGTATACCTTTTACATTGTCTTTATAATCCATGAATACAACCCTGGCGAGTAACTCGCCGGTGCTGCGTTCATCCACCATACCGACCCGACGGGTTGATTATGATACACTCCCCGAAGGCTGGCATGATGCGCCATTGAATGCAGTGCCCCGAGCTACTCCTCTGCGCTGCATTAGTGCATCATGACGAGCAATGACCATGAAGCCTTGAGGCATCATGCGAGGTTAAGGCGAATAAATTACACATAGACGATGATGATAAGACGACAGCTGATAGCGGCGGTATCAGAGTATGAGACGATCCTCCTCCGCCCCGAACATGTCCCCACCTTTCAGGTTGTTATCCAGTTTGTTATCTGCTGCTAAAGATCTGAAATGCTGCAATGGAGATTAAAAAAAACGTGATTAGTGACCATATTTTAATACTGTAAACCTCGCGTATAAGCCGCACCTAGAGTTTGGGCCAATCCTACAAGCCGCAAGGGCGATCTGATTATGGTGACTTTACTACTGTACCATAATAGGAAAAACTCGCGTATAAGCCGCACCCTGACCCTGGGCCGATCCTATAAGCCGCACCTCCGATCTGACTTATAACGAGGTTTTACGGTAGTAGGTAATCTCATGATGTGTGAAATTATAGAATACAGCATAAATATTTTTAACCAATTTCAAGTATTTGAGTGTTTATATGGGAAATGAAATTGAGATATTTTGGGTTGTTTGTAGTCTAAAAATTGGCCCAAAATAGGGGTTGGGGTCCGGCCTTAATTAGGGATAGGTGCTAATTTTGCCGAATACATTATTTCAATAAAGGTCCAAAACCTCCACTCCAACATGAAATGGTGGGATCACATGGAAGATCCAATACAATATATCGATACATTCAAACCTACACATGGTAAATACAAAAGGTTTTCAAAGCATAACCTTAAGGAAAAATTTCAGGTAGGTTTGAATTATGAAGAGTTTTCATGGCAACCAACAGCCAACAAATCAACCAACTTTGAAGTATAAAATTCCAAAATAAAACTATATATAGTAGAAAACTGTACCGGCCCCGGTCAGTGTCTCTGACCACTAGAACGTCAGCCTTATCGCCCTAAAGGACAAATTGCGGTGTGATCAGCTTTGCCATTGTCTTTTTTTTAAATTTTTAAATCAGCTCCATAACTATCAGAAAGATAGATAGCATTTAAAAGTTATCTTTTTTTTTATCAAATGGAAATACTTTCGATTATCTTCTAAAAGACAATAAAATGAAGTTACACATATATATGAGCAGCGATACAGAAAGGATCGTCCGCGAGAGTTGTGCAGAAATAATCGTTCAGGCTCTTTTCCCCATTAAATATTAAAACCTTTGCGCATTAAAAGAAATAATTGGTCAATGCGGTCAGCAGTCAAGCAGAAAAGATAGTCTAAGCGCATATTGGTGACTTACTTGTGAGTTCTTGAACTCGGAGTATAGTGTGAACAACACATGAAGAGACTGAATTTTCGACTTGTAAATGGGGATGTCAAGGATGGCTGCAAGGTAAGAGTCAAAACAATGTTAGTTATTCCCGCGAACCAAACACTCAGTGTGGGTTATAGGGTTTTCCCAATTTGGGGGTGCGGGTTATATGAGGGATTTAAAATTTACTACAGTAACCCAAGTATGGGTTATATGGTTCTACAGTTTATAAGTACCATTTCTGTTATTGTTAGAAATCCCAAAAATGTACATAGTGGTCAAAACATGCAAATTACGATATATCTAAACAAGAGCCAAGTCATCACAAAGCACTCTGCAGTTTTAAAGTTTCATGAGAAGTGTTAAACAAAATCTTTTGATAAATTATTACACATAAAATGTGAAAAATGTAAAAGTATCCGGTACTTACCACAGATCATGTCTACATACTGTGCCAGGTCACAGTCCAGGTCGGCTGTCGGCAGTGATATCTACAACGACACCATTGGGTTTATATCATCAACTCGATTATGACACGAAGTTGTATGTGCCCCTACACGGGTAAAAATCGACATGTGCGACACGGCGACACAGGGTTTTTAAAATCCAACACGTGCAACACAAGGGTTTTAAAAATCAACGGACACAGAAAACCTTTAATTAAGTGTGTAGAATGTATGGGATAAAGATCAACGTGACGACACGGCCCCCTTTGCTAAAAATCGACACGGCGACATGGTCAAAAATCTGGGTACCCATGTAGAGGCACATATATATTCAACAAGAATACTTAGCTACTGGTATATTGAATCAAGTTTGTTGCCTCATTTATCAGAAAACAAAAATCTGGTCGGATGAGGCCCATTAAAGTATTTACCGGTATCAGCTAGTCTCGTTACCATATTTTTGATACACTGCCTGACATTATATCCTTTTACTTTTACTTAATACTTTTCTAAACTGGTGCGGGAAAATTGATATACAATCTCCTAAGTCCTCTGGAAAACCTTACATGGCATTCCGTTTTAACCCTTTAATTTTTAAGGGCAGCATAATGCTTTAATACAGGATACCTTTTATCGCCATGATGCATGAAGTCCTGGCGAATAACTCACCAGGGCTGCATTCATGAATCATGCCGACCCTATAGGACTGCATCAAGTCTTAGGGTCTGCATAATTCTTGAATTTAGTTACTCGCCAGGGGTGAATTCATGCATCATGACGACAAAGGATATGGCACATTAAAGCACTATGCTATCCTTCAAGGGTTAAAGATGGGTTAGGAGCCAATTTGGGTTCAATTTTTATTTTTCATATTTCAACATATTTAAATCATTCAGACACATATAAATCCATAAAAAGTAGAGCAAATTATGGTCAGAATGGGTCATGCGACCCGACTCTATTACAGAAAGTGGTCTACTGACCAGGTTTTCTCTATATCTTATGCCTTTACACACATCAGAGTGATTTAAAAAGCTACACACATATTTATATGGCCATTATTGGCACAAATACGTTGAAAAACTGGAAAATAAAAACTGAACCCAAATTAGCTCCTAACCCACATTGAGTTCACATTGAGTACCGACCTCTTTCAGAAGCTCCTCGAAGTCTGCAGGCCACTCCTGCATCAGGGTGTCAATGTCCGGCATGTTCCTGAGGCAGAAATGGTGGCGGGTGAGTAAAACCATCTATGTAAACTAATTTGTATCTTGGTAGATATCTTGGTAGATACATGTATTTGAAGAAAACATACTACCGTACATTGGGTCTTTTTCAATTTGGTCGTACCTTTACTCGTTTATACACTAATAGATTTTACCGGTAGTGCTTAATGGCGAAATGCTTGCTGCCCCTGCAGTATCAGTCAGAGCTGAGTGGGGACAGACATTCTGGACCTGGGTGGGTGTTGTATAGACATTTCTTGGACTTCTTATGCCCCGGCCCTTATACAAGACCAGCGTTTATTTGAAACCAGAACGGTAATATAAACTTATATATCTTATATACATACCGTATTCGACGTAATAAGCGCCCTGGGCGCTTATAAAATTATTTTTATGGCGTTTTAGTACTTAAGAGTTTAATAATTTCCAAAATCTTGAAATTTGAGCCTTTGTTCTAGTCTAAAAATACCCCAAAAAGGGGGCGGGGGGGGGCCGCTTATTAGGGGGAGGGCGCTTATTACGTAGAATATGGTATATATATCTTATATACAAAAACTACCGGTACAGGCTTTGCTATAGCACCTTCTTCATCCCCCCGGCAGTAGTATCCCCAGTATATATCCGTATACGTACTTGGTGTAGTGGACATTGGGTGGCGGCTTGGAGCGGTGCAAGTCGCTGATGCTTTGAATCCAGTTGTCAATCGCCTTGGGATTCTTGTCAGCTGCTTCGATACTTTTCACTACCTAAGAAAACAGAAAACAATACATTTTTTCAATTTTTCATTCTATTCTTTAATATTTGGTATTTTATTTTGCTATAAGCCGAATTTCTTCCACCAATATCCCATTCGGCTTATAAACAAGGTTTTGACAAATTTAATTGAAAATATAATCCTGAAAATCGAAAATCGGCACTTACAAATCAATTGTATATATGTAAATTTGCATAACGTTAACACTTACATTTTCTTATTAACTCAAATATTTCACCCTTCAGAGGTGTAAACGGGTAAAATATATGAACACCTAATGTAGTATGGGTTGTTGACTATAGTGGCAACTAATTGTTACCTTCATCTTTTAATAAATATAACTTGTGTGCTATGATACTTACAATGCCCTTGAGGTTTGCTTGTTTGGACATGGAGCGTAGCGTGAGATCGAGGACGGTAGGGTCAGACTGTTTTGCACAGGGCTCATCGAGAACGTTGAGACCCAGAGAGTCAGGCTTGTTGTCGGGAGGGCTAACCTGAAATAAGAAGTAATGTTAGGGTTTAATGATGATGAAATGGGGTAGAGACTATAACTGATCACTGTCAACAGAATAGGTAAAATATTGGTGACACCTTTCCTTTTTCTTGAACACTTTTTTAACAATATCATCGGGCAACATGTACAAAAACTACAGGTACATTCTGCTATCGAAGTTGGCTACTTATATTTCAATAGAATAAAAGATTACATTCATATATAATACTGGGATATCATCTTGTTTCTTCTTTGGATTTAGACTATGCAAACTGAATTTACAGCTAAAAGATTGACACATTTCTTTAGAGTTAAAGACAGAAAAAAAGGAATATATTACTAGAATCGATGGGTAAGATTTTCAGAAAGAAGCTTACTTTGATAAAGGCATCAATATCGCCAACCGCTGGGATGAAGTCAGGGATGAAAGGTTTCAGTTTGTGTTCTAGTTCAATAGTTTGTGGAGTATACCTGGAAATATAATATTGGAATATAATCACATAATACTCAACACTTTAAAGGGCCAAAGTCTTTGCTTCTCCCTGTACCGAGAGTCAGAATCAAGTGAAGAGAACGTTCCCACAATGTTTCAGTCACTGTTTTAACTGATATTTAAATGACTTTTAACTGACCAAACTCCTTTATACTGACATGTTTAGAATACTGTAAATTGCAACCAGAAATTTTTGAAAATGCATAAGTCAAATGATTCTGATGCCTATTGTAGCACGTTGAAAATGTTGCTCAAAATATTTTTTAAATGACATTTTTTTCAAAATCGACAACATAACTGACAAAATAACACAATTTCTTTATTAACTGACACTTAACTGACTTTTAAAGCAAATAAAAAACAACTTTTAACTTACGCAGGCCTTTTATATAACAGAGCAGGGAATTTAAGAACTAGCTATGTTTAACACGTTTATGACATAGTTATGTAAATGTATAAATTTCTTTTGTCGGTTTGATATCTTGCCTTGTTGTGAAAGATATTAACAGATATATTAATACCATAGGTTTTCACATTTATATGATCACTTCAGGTGAATATGAAACATACATTTTTATTTTCAAGTTTTAATCTAAAAGTAGGCCCATTTGTATTTTTTATACACTATTACAGAACTTCCACTTACCTTGTGATATACTGGAAAAGTTCTTTTATTTCAGGTGTAACGGGAAGATGTTCATAGTCGGCCGGGTCATATGCTCTACAATGGGATATTAAGATAAAGGCTATCAGGTAGGCAATAATAAAAAAGGGTCAATAAATAGAAAAATTATGTAGAAGAACAAGAAATTAGACTTTTATTCTAAATGGTATCAACATGTAATTTGTAATTTATAAACAGAATAAATTTAACATCAAAATGAATTTCAGCCAAAATAATTTCCTTCAACAAAGAATATAGTTTAGAAAAGGTGGTACGGTATCATACGCATATGGCCTTCTGTCGACAAACGCCCTTTCAGAAAAAAAAACGAGACAAACATGCAGCAATGTTGTCTATCTTAAACACACAAGAAAAAAAACTACCGTAAAGTCTTGCTTACAAGCCATGGATTCTACACAAGAGTTATCAGTAATCTGGTATTGTGATATTTACAAATAGTTCATAGCATGAATTATGTTTGTGTTTGATTAGAGAGATATCATAAAAATTATATATTAAATGTCAATACAACAAATATAGCGAATCAATTGTGACCTACCCTTCCACAGCTCCTCCGCTCCCTTCGTCATCGTCATCATCATCATCGTCATCTTCAGTGGACCCTTCCTCGTCCTCGTCGTCATCTTCTTCATCACCGAAAACCTTCTGCTGCTGTTGCTGTTGTGGGGCCTGCCCTAAGGGCTGGATCAGCGGGGCAGGCTTCTGGGCTCCCATTGGGGCCTGTATATTATTAGCATTAATTTAGACAGTGGTAATAATTATTCTTAACAACAAGGGGAGGGGGATTTGATTGTGATGGTGAGGGCAGGGGTGGTTAGTTTATTCAGATCTCTATTAAGGGGGAGGGTCTAGTACTATTTGAATACCCCTTATTGTAGAATTATCATTATATTTTTTGTTTGTGTGTGGGGGGGGGGGAAGAGTCATCTTTCAGCTAAAATGAACCATGTGCTATCCAAAAAGATATAGAATCAAATAAGATTTAATATACATAAAACATTGATTTGTTACCTGTTGCTGACCGGTGTCAAACTCATCGTCAAAGTTGTCGTCCGACATCCTTGAGTCTGGGGGAGTGTTACCTCGGCTTCTACCTAATTCTCCTGAGAAAACGAGAGGTAACTCAATTCATATACTAGGCGTAAGCAGGAACGGAGCAAATTTAATCTATAAATATATTGAAAGAGTAATTAATGCATTTTTCAATATTTCAATACATTTTGACACCATGATATTTTTATATATGGCACTAGATTTCTGGAGACATTACATTTAGTTCATGGCTACAATATCTTTATGTATATATTTTATCCATGAGTAGACACGTTAAGTAGTATTAAAGTAGAAACTAGGACCGCAAGTGAGAAAACATAAGTATTATTCACAATATTTTGTTTCTGTAGTGTGATTGTGCACTTGTGGTTGAGTATGATTGTCACACAGAAGTGTGAATGATGACACGCCTAACTTTGCATATATTTTAACCTTCAATTCAAACGCTGGATTTCCCCCAAATGCTTTCCCTCCCTGAAGCAAGCAATGCTTCCATGTTATGTAATATACTTTATTTCTTTTTTTTTTTGTGTATAATATACTGCATGTATCTCTCTTCTACAGTGTCATTTGGTGCATCAATGAGAGTAGTTCTAGATATCTAGATTAACAAAAAACAACAACATATAACCCAAAAGAAATATTTTATGTTACATCCCCTTTTGTTTCTGATAGACATAGACATTAGACCTGATATAAGCTGTCCTGACATTCTCATTTAAATCTGAAATGGTCCCCATATGTAGATCAAGGTACTCATGACCTATATATAGTTAATAATGGAAAATACAATTTCACAAAAGAGACTCATATTCATATCCTCACAATCAACACATCAATCATAAAAGTTATTCAAAGGACAATCAGGTTCAATGATGAAAAATAAGACATATGTAAAGGTTTTTACATACTGAAATAAACTTTCACGAGCTATAGGCATGCTTTCGCACATTATTCATAATGTATAAAATCAACGGTTAATTTGTAGTCATCTCCCTTGGCAAATGCTCAACCAATATGTAAATCTAATCAAAATAGTACAATTTTTTGTTTTGTTTTGCAAGGACAAACCGGGAAATTCTACGAGGCATTTCCTGTGTTAGTGTAGGCCTATGTAGCATTGAGCTCTTATGATTTATGAGAACCATTAGCATTTGGGGCACCTGGGTAATATATAACCTAAAACTCTGACAACAACTTTTAATTATCTTTCACTGCCACAAAAAAAAAATTCACTTATTTTATGTTAACCACATGAGTGATACAAATCATGCATTTAAGAATTTTGATATCAAGACAAATCACACATAAAGTCCACAATATTCTACTAGAAATATTTCAGGTACATGGAAATTGTAACAGAAAGATTTTCAAGAGTTCGTCAAGAGTGGGTTAGTTTCTCTAACAATACCAGTAAATGATTATGCATTACCAGCTGACCTTTCTTGAATTATAAATCGTAGATACTGTAGTGAATATTTTTACCAGAACTATACATTCTGCTTAATTAACTTTCAAAATAGGAGGTAAATTTTTCTTGCTTTAAAATTTCATCATTTTGCATAATTATGAGAAAGGAATGAAGAACATTTGATTTTAAAACACTGCAATTGATAAATTATTTTTACTGATGGTCATTTCAGATCAATAACAAAATCATTAAAGAGCATTAAATAATGTAATCATTTATGTATACATATTTACTTCTGCATATCTTTTTTGATAAAATATCAACATCAGGTAACTAGTGTATTTCTTACTGCTAAATAACTAAACTATTTCAGCATTATTCCCTGCCTTGGGTAGGTGAATTAATACTATAGTGAAGCAGTGTTGTTACAGGGAAGGGAGGGAAGTAGTTGTCTAGGTGTGGTGATGTATAGCTGCAGTCTATGATTATGGATGGGCATATTACAGCTCTTAACAGGAGGACTTGTCCTAGTAGATTAAAACTGCCAGCCAGCGATTCCTATGCTACTAACTAGCAACCTGTAAAGAATACAGTTACACCAGATTCCAGCTGCAATCTTCACTCTTAAAGACATAGCTATTACTTATCAATTTACATTATCTAAATACAAAAGAGATGCCAGACCCATAACTCACTCTTTGGATCTTATATTTTCCAAGGAAATCTCAATCATTTGATTTAGATATCTTTATATCAAATCTAGTATTCAAATGTGTAGGATATTATTCAAGTTAAGCATATATAACATTATTGAATAAAAATAATGGCATCTTCAATATATATTTTGTTGCTTTTGTAAGTGCTGGAATATACACTTATACAGTGTTGCATTTGTATGGAGTATTCCCTCATTTGAGTGACACACTACAGACACTGCAAGGACCAAAAGTTCAAATCAAAGTAAAAACTCTTGTCTTTTTAGAAGAAGGAACACAACTGGGATTATTGCAACTGAAAACTGCTTGATTAGTTCAACATAGGCTGTAGGTCATGTTGTTATGTACAAAGTGGAACACAGCAAGATGGCGGAGTATTGACACTTAACGGGATTCGCACTGTGCAAGTACCTGGGCCCCGGTGGGCAGAAGGACTGGGCGTGTAAATACTAGCAACTTCTTCAGCGTCGTTTACGTCAACTGACTCGTCGTATGGTTGATTCTGGTGTACGTTCGCCTGCATGTAGGTTGAGGAAGAAATATTAGACATATTTTACGACACTCATGCAATGATCCTTAACTAGTACTAAGAGTTCTTCAGGTGTATCTTCAGCTGTTCTGCCTGTAGTGCACACATTTTCTGGGTAAAGGTGTTCCGTGATGTCCAACGTCCACGTCATTCTCCTGTTGATGTCTGTGTCTAGTTGAAATGAAGTAACAGAATAGTTAATGAGCTGAAACTTATATTATATTGGTTGAGTGTAATGAATATGAGCCTCTCTCCTTATTCATGAAACTAGAACAAATGCACATGTCCCTCTTATACAGATACATGTTCATGTGTGTCAGTGCCAGCTTTCCCCAGGTCTGTATTTTCCCTTTCTAGTGTGCAGGTATTTTTGATGTTTAGATGTTGTTGTTTTTTATTGAAAAAATTCTGCCAGCTACATCGGCAGCGACCATAACACATTAGTACCTCTTGTATCTCTTTTATGGGACACGCGTGGTGTCGGGGTATATACGCTGGCTATATCTTCCGAGTCAGGGACTTCCAGGGACTCATCATACGGCTGGTTCTGGTGTACGTGGGCCTGAAATCATGCCGTGAGGAAACTGTGTACATCAAGCATAGTCAAGAGCAGCTGAGGAAAGTCAAGTTTACGGTGTGTTTTAAACATTGAAGCAGTCGCGACAGAACTTAGAATTTTGGGATGTCACTGATCAGGAATTGAAATTTGAAATGAAATTTAATGGAAGGTTCATTTTGTTGTTTAAGACACACCCAAACTATTGTAATGTGGATAGATAGATAGAACTTAATGGTCCAATATACTTTTCTGAATGTTTCTCACAAGCAATGGTTACTCTGGATAGCATGAGTCAGATGTAGTCAAATTACTGTCAGTCTCATATGGGGTAACAAATAGTGATGAAGTTCTTAGAAATTGAAGTAGAAAATAGGATGTTTTTTAGTATGTTAAAAAAATAATTTCAGTTTAATTTCATATAAATTTGTAATTTCACTGCAAAGTTTGTTAACACAATTTAGAAATGTTGTGGATTCAATACTGATAAAATCAATACAATTTTACTACTCGAGAAACTTGACCAAAACCATCATACCTAAATATGGTTCACCACAATCTCAAGTATAACTCAGGGTTCTCCCCACACTGCATTGACACCGGCGGGCCGCCGGCGTCGCTTTACTGTCGCCGGCGTCAAATTACCCCAGAATCACCGCCGGTGTCATTTTAGCTATCCATAGGCTTTTGAATTTTGAAAATCCATCGATTAGAACAGAAGTTATTGCCATTTTAACACTTTTTATATAAAAAATCAACAACCCGGGGTTTGACCCTCGAGGAGCAGCGGCTTCTAATCAAGAATTTACGGAGTGATTTTTGAGTCTGTGGAGAACCCTGTAACTGCCATGAGAAATTACATACTTGTATACGTTTACAATATGATTTTGACACATGACATGTTACCCCTCATGAACAATATCAAACATACACTTGATGTATGCAATAAGCATAGACATGACACAATACATATAGTTTTGTCTCATAACAAGTACAAGAGTTTTATGCAGGTATGGATTATGTGTATGACTACAGAATAGTGTACATCTACAAACGTGCCAACCAGTCACTCAAGTCACATTCTAACATGATAATTGACAATGCGGTCGACGGAGTGACACACCGCAAATTACTTCAATTTGTCAACTGCCAATATCTATCCAGAGGGAACCACTGCCAGGAAAACTATATAAACCACAGCTAATTTCTAAAGTTTTATATCTAATATTCAAAAATAATTCCAGCATATAAAGTGATTTGGCAGTTTCTTGACAGTAGTACCCTGCTGTGCAATACATGTACTGTATGCTTATATCACCAGTTGAGAACATAGATAAGCAGGCAAGGTGTGTGACACAACAAGCAGTGCTCATATCAAAACAGCGAGAGGACATAACCCAAAAAGTTGCTTTCACAGTCTTGTGAACACAACTATGACCCTTAACGGGCAGGCTGTTTGCATTGTACCTCTGCCTCTGAAACCACCCTGTCGCGGTGTAGGTGTGGCGTACTGACTGGCCACTTCCTCAGCGTCTGGTACCTCTAGCGCTTCGTCGTAGGGCTGGTTTTGGTGTACGCTCGCCTGGCAGGAAATTATGGGGTACCAAACACTAAATGATGAAATATTTCTAAACCAATTGTCACCAACACCTTTCGCGTACTTACATGACATAAAATGATTTTGAAGTTTCTTTGATCTACACTTTTCTGTAGCTACTGTTGACCTACAAAATGGTAGATTGCAAACCTAGTCTAAACACAACTATCTTACTATATTATAAAAATAGATCTAGAGACCTAACGAAAAGCAGAAAATACGTGCAGCAATGTGATTGGAACATGCTTAAGTCAAAGACTTACAATATGTAGCTTTTATGTCTAACGCCCCCCCCCCCCCGCAAAAAAAAAGCAGGCCAGCATTTTCTTTAGCCCCCCCCCCCCCACCCACCTTTCCCAGCCACACTGTTTTTGTTTAAAACACTAGCTTAACATATGGAAGCCTGAAAATCCCACCCTGGGCCCTGGGGTTGAAATCATTTGCCCCGACTCCCGAGCAGGGGCCAGGGTCGATCGTTTGCATGCGCTCCTTACAAGCCACCGCAGATGGGGTTGATCTGATCTGCCGACTCTATTCACTGATCAATTAATATCAAACATGTTTGATTGTCCTGATCCGGAGGAAGTCTCGCGGACAGCACGTTTCCCTGATTAACAACCCGCCAGTCAGCTGATTGAATCAGCCTGTCTGCAAAGGCCATTATTATTAGTAGGTGGGCAAAAGCAATAGTACTACTTTTTTCTCAAATTTCCACCAACCCCAAAGCCGATTTTTTTTCTAAATCTAATTGTTCTAGATGTCTAGTATTATCCTATTGTTGTTGTTGATTTTTTTTGATTTTTTTTTTTTTTTGGGGGGGGGGGGGGGGGTTAAATGGGTGACCCCCCTCCCACAAATTTCACACCCACAGACTGGCACAGTCAGTGTCACAGTGGCCACACGCCAAAGGCAAAGTCTGGCAACGATTTTCTTTGACGCCCCACCCCCTTATCCCTGGCCCTGTTAACTGTTATTAAAACTGACCTTTACTTTTTAGGTCTAAGAGTAAGACAATTTCTGTCACAACTTGACACAAGCTGTGTCTTGACAAAGCTAGTCAGACACTCCCGGCAGACACTGAGACAGTCTAGGAATTTAATTAAAACTCTGTGTCGGACACTTAAACATTTGCCGTAGGTAGGCCTATCTAAATAAATCTTGAATATTCCATAGGCCAACAGGGGACATAATCTGTACGGTTACACAGACTACGTCCTAAACAATATAATACAGATTAGTAATCACGAAAATTCAAGAAAAAACAAGGTTGTTTACATCGTTGCTAGGCCTTGCTAGTACTGAAAAACTGAAAAGAAGAGCAAGTCGGTCTACACGCCAACGCGATTTGTGTAGTTTCTACAGCAGTGAAAGCTCTAAAATCTGGCATGCATATGTAAAATTGTTAAGATAGTTGATAACCATACCATTAGACCATCCTAGTGATGAATATTTCCCCTTTTGGTCCACTTACGTTGGTTGTAAGGTACTCTGAATCTTCCATCGGAGATCCTCAGGAATGCGCCGCGCACTGACTAAGTCCCCTAAGTTCAATTTAGTTTCGCACTAGTCAAACCGCATATATTTGGACAAATTTCACAGAGTGATCCATTAAACCCACCTTAAACTTTTTTTAAAGTAGAAAATAACGTTCTCTGCTACCCGTATTTATGCAATATGAGGTCAAAGTGAGGAAACAATAGATCTGAAAATGATTCGGGTTTCAGCGAATAGAAATCTAGCCGAAAAATTACGACACGTTTTCGCTTTTCTTTACAAACTGCTGTTAAGTGCGTATGACTCCCATCTCAAATTTTAAAACATATATTTAATGTTATGAAATATTTTCGGTATAAAAAGTAGTCCTGTTATTTATACAAAAGTTGACATTTCCGAAACCACCTAGACGTCTGTGACGTCACAGGCTTCCCGAAAGGACAACAAAATGATGGCAAGGGAAAACAGATATTAGCCGAACGAATGAGGAGATATTTTCCCTCATCCGAAGGGATCGTCAGTCCTTTGGGAAACTCGATGACAACTGGTTTGTCACGTACTTCCAAACCATTCCATAAAACGGTTTACATGTAATGGACGATCGGGACATGGCGTCTGACAAGGGAAGCAATGGTAGCGGAGCAGCAGGTCTGTCCATCATTTCCAGTGGAGAGTTGTCCTGCAGTGGAGGAAGTGGTAACAAACTACACCTACTCATTGGGTAAGTAAACTAATTACTACCACACGCTTATGGTTGGATAGTAGATGGGACACCAGTGGTAGTGTTGGCACTCTGATGATGGCTATTCTGTCAGATTTATGTTGAACAATGAGACCAATGACAGGAGTGTATTTGGGGCTCCCCCCCCCCCCTCCCCCTCCAGAGGCCCCACTCCACTCTACTCCAGACCAGCTGTTACTCCCATTTTGTCAACAAACAATAAAGGTCAAAAGCCCATGTCACAGTGTCCCCTTTACTAGTGACACCAGGACAGTGAACTCTGTGACATATAGTACAGTATTATTGTGATACGTTTATAGAAACAGAGCAAGTTTGGTTTGATACTTTGAAGTTTGGGTATGATCATACGGTATCTGATCTAGCCTAGCACTATACACGTTTTAATATAGGAGGAAGGCCATACTTTGGCTCTTTGCAATCCAGACTAATAGTATCACCATGGGCATGGAGCTATACAGTTTAGGCTCACGCTAATACACATCAAAACTTTTAGCTTTCTCGGTGATTAAATCTTTGAAATGAGGACAGGGTTGTTAAAGCCATGACCTAATCTGGACAGGAATTTAGAACGCTGCTTGTCTAATATCATATAGCAGTGACTCACTGACTGCATGCATGTGATTCAAGATTTAAGACGAGTTAATTTACTAATTTAAGGATACATTCATGTCAGCACCGAGTTAACATTGATGGTATTTTTTACACAATAACACTATTTACACATACCGGTACGAATATGTAAATTGGATAGCCCCAGGTCTGTTTGATGATTTTACAATAAGTCTATTCTAAGGGTCCACAAACTTAAGGTATTTTCTCCCCAAAATGTACACAAGCACATTTAAGCTCTGGCAAATTACAGTATAATAGTACATGTTTGACATCTTATGGTATAATTTACTACAATGTGTGCACATAGAGTTTTGTGGTTTAAATGTGAAGTGTTCTTTTATTTGCCTGGTCCCATAGACGGGGCCATATAAACCACTGCCTTTGAAGTTTGATAGTTCCATGTGGCAACACACCTGTAGCCAACCACAAGATCTCTCAGGGTTTTGTCACATTTTACTATTTCAGTATGGCCATTGCACTTTGATAGAGAGAGGTCATTAAATTTAATCAACAACCAGGGGGAGGGCACAGAATATTTTGTACCCCCCCCCTCGTCGAAGGCCCCCAAAATCTATTGCCACCCCCTTTGGACTATATTAACACTTTTTACTAAAGTACAGGCATGGGATTCTTCCGGATTTATCCGGATTTCCGGATTTTTAAGGCCAAAAAGGTCATCCCTGTGATTTGTGCAGATCCAATGAAAAAATATTTTAACATTAATAAGGGGGGGGGGGGTCTTGTTGTTGTTGTTGTTGGTATTTTATTGGCTTATTAAAAATGTTACAAGGGAACTTTTTCATTCAATAGCCAGAACAGTTATATACAAGGTTATTTACAAAAGAATATTTATCACTTATGTCCTTCACGAGTGGTTTTTGGGACCATCTCAACGGGTCACAGTTTTATGCAGATTTGAGTTTTCTGACGAAGTCTTTGTAGGGCAATCGTTGAGTTTCCCCTGGCAACTCATCCCACAGTGGTGCACCTCGATAGGCAGGGCTTTTGTCAAAGATCCATTTCTTAGACCTTGGGACCTTTAGACGCACTTGGTTGTTGCCACGTAGAACTCTAGCGGGGACAACAATGTTGTCCGGGTCTCTGGTCATTTTATGTAGGTACGCGAGTAGTCCCCGATTCCTTACCGGTAGTAGTTTTGGGACATGGTTTCTAAGGTGCAGCGCATCAATGTCGACGCCTCTGGGGTCCCTGATTCCTTCACTCAGGCGCAGGGCGTCGTTTTGGAGGGTTTGCAGTTTCCTGACTGCCCACACAGGGCCTCCGTCGACCACAAACCCGCAGTAGTCCATTATGGTGCGGATCATAGTAGTGTACACTTGTATGGTTGTCTTGGTATCTGATGCCTTTTTTATGCGCTTCAACTGCCTCAGCCGGGCCCGCACCAGGTCGATTCTCTTTTTTAGATGTGGCCCAAAGCCGAGGTAGCGGTCAATAGTGACTCCCAAGTAGGAAAACTGGGTCACTACGTCCAGTGGCTGGTCGTTCAGGTACAGGGTCGCGTTGGCCAAGTTGGGGGGTAGTCTCTGAGAGTATGACCACAGAACCTGCGTCTTAGCGGTGTTGACGGTGAGCTTGTTTCTTTTACACCAAGCTCCTACCCTAGCTAGGTCATCCTGAAGCAAGGCTCGCACCCTGTCGACATCCTTCCCAGAGGCAATTAGGGCCAAATCGTCCGCATACAGGAAGAACTTGGAGTTAAGAATTGAGTCCTTTACATCATTGATGTAGGAGATGAAGAGGAGCGGGCCGACTACGGACCCCTGTGGCACCCCTCTGTCCACCGGTAGGCTTGCCGAGGTGCTGTTGTTTGCTCTCGTTTGCTGTCTACGGCCCTGCAGGTAGTAGCGGAGCCACTCGATGAATTCTCCTCCCAGGTTGAATGACTCGAGTTTGTTTAGTAGAATCAGGTGGTCGACCGTGTCGAAAGCCTTCCTCATATCGAGGAAGACCACGGCCGACCGCTGACCATTGTTGCGAGCAGTGTACATTTCATGTAGCAATGCAAAGACTGAGTCGCCAGTGCATCGATGGGGCATAAAGCCTGACTGGAACGGTGTGATAATCTCCTCCCTCAGCAGGTGGTCCATCAGTTGGCGATGTATCACCTTTTCAGCAATTTTATTGCAGATATTCAAGAGGCAAATAGGGCGCCAATTGCTGACGTTGCTGGGTGAGCCGCTCTTTGGTAGTGGTACCACAGTGCTCATTTTTTAACAACAGGGGGGGGTTGGTGAGTTTAGGGGGGGGGCGTAAAATAACTTGACCCCTTCCGAGGGGGGGGCATAAAATAACTTTACCCTCTTGAGGGGGGGGCGTAAAATAACTCAACATCTTTAGAGGGGGCGCTATTTGTCGCGACAGGACGCTGAATACTTTAACTCTTCACTTTTTCTGTAGAAATGCCTTAAAAGGCAGCAAATTTCCTCTAAAATCATAAAATTTTCTTGCGACACTTTGTGTCGCACCCATTAAGTCTAACAATTTGACTCTGATAATTTTCAAAATTTTCATCGGAGGGCAGGCAAACTCCTCGGATTTCTCAGATTTCTCAGATTTATTTATCAAATTGGTACTTCTTGTGATTCGTCCAGATCCAATGAGAACTCTATCTACCTTCATGTGTCAGGCAAGAAGATAAAAATACATCAAATTTCACCATTTGCCTTGTTGATTTTCTTGGGGGGAGGCATGCTCCCAAACCCTCCTAGAATTGCGTTGACATGTGATTGGCAAATGAACACATAACTATTTCAGTGATGGTTTAAGATCATTTGAAGTCAAGAATTTCAAAATTTTCTAAGACCTTTCCATCCAAAAAGCAAAGTTCCATCTCCAATTATAAAGGCTGGCTAGTACAGATCTTAGCTTTGATACAATTCTGGCCAAAATGCACCAGAATGCACCATTTCAGGTCTGGATTTTCAAATGTTCCCAAAAGTTTCCCTGTAAAAACAGGCTTCATAATACAATGGCCAAGAGGAAACAGAATGCACCATTTCAGGTCTAGATAGTCAAATCTTCCCAAAACCTTTCCTCAAAAAAGATGAGGCCCCAACCATAGAGGCTGAAAAATACAGATCCGAGTTGTAATATATTTTTGGCCAAAATGCAGCAGAATGCACTATTTCAAGTCTAGATTTCCAATTTTCCTAAAAACCTCTCCTAAAATATAAACAAGTTTCCAGCCCCAATCGGAGCTTGCATGTCTGGTGTGCACTGTAGTTCCACATTCACCAGTAAGATGTGTGTCTTCAACAGGCCAGTCTACCGGTTGATTGTTTTTGCTGCAGGCGATACTTAGTGTGAACATTTGGTGCTTTGGGGTGTGCCATGAGAAGAAAGTTGCAAAAACAACATGGCGCTGGGCGGGAACGTAACTACCGACCAGGACCCAACAAAATTGCCTCAGGTGAACTGCATCATGGGAGCCATATCGTTATTAATGTGGTACTAAACAGAGCAGACCAGACTGCAAAAAGAAATGTTCATGGAGTTTGAACCAAAAACGGACATGGTTGGGCACCCCCCAAATTGGTATTCCAAAATTTACAGAACTCCCATTATTGCATCAACAAAGTAGCTTTATCAATGCACCCTTTAAATAGCAGGTAGCGAAACAATTTGCTTATCTAATATTGAAATAAAGTTGGTAGTAATTCCAACTACCGAACAGATAATTCAGTGTAAAAAAGGGAACCGGTTGTATAGGCCTATTAAATGTTGGATGAAATGCTAGTGTGGTTTGCATCACACTCCTATAAATCAATACATGGACCTCTGCAGTTATGCCCAAACGACTACCAACTGTTAATCTTTTTACCACTTCTTTTCTGGCAGATTTTATCTGCTGCTATATCATTGCAATAAAATGACCTAGTCGAAAAAACTATAATAGAGACTAAAATAGTGATCATCAAATCTACCCAGGATGCTTCATCATTCCAGATAGGCTGTTACCACCTGTTTGTTTCAAACTAGGATTAGACTGCCCTGTTGGTTAACCAGGTCACCGGCTTGGATCAAGGCCATTAATTTTTAACTTGACCTTGAGAGCAATACCTCCATGGAATCATATGCCGCTCTGACCCCCTTCTGAAACACTTTGAGTATGGCTGCGATTTCCTGGGAGTTGGGTAGATATTGTGTCCCTAATATTCATGCTTAAATTTGATGAATCCATAGATCAAAATCAAAACTTGCAATTTGAATATTTAATGGCCTTTTCTAGGAGTACATTTACCGTAAAACCCCTCCCTTAAGAAAACCACACCTTTAAGACGACCCCCTAGTGAGGAAAAATATACCCCAAAATATGTCTGTCTTAAAGGAGGGGTTTTATGGTACATGCCATGAAGAAACATAGGGATAGGCATTGTAAATAAGGCCTACATCCTATATATCAAGTATGGATTCATTTCTAGGTTACTAGCACTGATGCAACCCAGCGATGCTACGCAAATTGATGCAGAAAAATTGAAAGGGGGGGGCGCAAAATAACTCAGCTCCTCCCGAGGGGGGGGCGGATTTTAACTTACCCCTTCCCTAGGGGGGGGCGCAAAATAACTTGCGTGTCAAAACGAAAACTCACCAACCCCCCCCTGTTGTTAAAAAATGAACACTCCCTTAGTCTCTAGAGGGCTTCATGCCATGCAAATCATACAAAATGCCCCCAGATCACGTCTTTAGGCTGCTTTTTGGATTTTTCTTCAAAACCCAATCCCATGCCTGTAAAGAGGGGCATCATTTCTTTACGCCCCCACTCCCCCTCCCCTCTTCCACTTGATCAAGACAGGTCAGATTTTTTTATGCTGCCAGGGCTGTGGCTGTAGTTTAACTGGCTTATACCACTACCAAATATCTTGCTTGTTTTGTATCAGTATGTGTCTAATACATGGCTGTTTTTCCTGCCAGGTGTGGTATATGGCATATTAATGTACATACTGTATTATACCCATCTCTCCAAATATGCACAAAATGTGCGAGGTGCCTCGACATACATATCTCGCGTAGTCTTAAATCTACGACTCGCACATAACTTGCATAGTCTATAGAGAACTATAGATTCTTTAAAGTCTGACGACTTTAAAGTTTAATGGAAATGTAATGGAGTAGATTTATAAGGGGAGTTGCCAGGCAACTGTCTGAGAAAGTGATGGATGCGAAGTAGTTAATGTTTGAGGTAGTTAGGGTCGACTGTACTTCAGTCGGTCTTCCTGCAACTGGGCGTTAAAAAGTCATCAATAAAAGGTGGCCTAATAATTTAGTGCCATGCTGTCCTTAATTTGAATAAATGGTTAAGCGCTCCCTCACGACATGTTCGTGAATTCTGCGACGGTTCACATGAAGAAAACATATTCCATTATTCATAGCCACTTAAAAAGAAAAGCTACAACCAGAAAGGGGGCGGACTGAATAAATACTGATGTGGGATTGAAGCATCTATTTATAGGTATACATGTGCAGGTGTATACATGTTAGTAGTGCTGCTAGGTGTGTTTTGGGTGTGTCCCAATCTGACACTACTTAACCCTTTAAGGGCTGCATATTGCCCTAATCTGTTACTTATACCCTTTGTCGTCAAGATGCATGAATGCAGCCCTAGTTAGTCTACTCACCAAGGCTACATTCATGCGCCATACGGACCCTTCATGGGTGTACAAACCATGTAGTGTCTGACAGATGCATTAATGCAGTAATAAAGCACATAATGCATTGGAGCAATAAGTGGCCTATAAAGGCTTATAAAACAGTTGGTATAGAGGGGTGTTATTTGATAGGATAACATCCATGCATTACCAGTAACCATGACAACGGGTCCTCCTTAGATACCATACCATACAGCACAGCATGTAGTAGGCAGGGGACCAGAGCAGGACATTCTGAGAAGGAGATCAAAGGAGGAATCCCTCTCTGATGTATCTAAATCTGTAGCAAAGGCGTCATTCTCCAGTCTTTGCGAAAACATGCAGGACAGTGGCAATGTCCTTCTAAAATGCCACCGGTCCAGCAAATTCACAGGTGTAGCAGGACCGAACGTCCAGTCACATTTTGGGCTTTTCTGAACTAGAATTCAGTTGGACTTCTAAAGCTGAGATATGTATGTCAATATACTGTGTAAAACTATATATCTACCTTGATTTGGCCATAAATAATTACAATTAAAATGTATATATAATGGACAAAACTCTTTTATAGGCTTACTTAAAATGCAGAAATCATCAGACATGTGGCTATCCGGTCCTCCAAAAATGTATCCGGTCCTTCAACATTGAAAATTTGCAGGACCGAATGTCCTGTGGGATGAAAAAGCTTTCGCAAAGACTGCATTCCCCTAACACATGCCTAGTCAAAGATTCAGTTGAATTAGGTTATTGTGTATATTTGCCACCGGTGGGTGTTAAAAGATGGTTGTATCCGTACAGAGAGGTGATCAGCTCACGCGGTGCCATCTCCTTGTTGCAGAATGGAGCGCAGAGTCTGAATCAATATGTCCTGGTATATATGGGCCACTGCCTCTCTGTGCACCCCTCGCTCCTCCTACTACCACTACCATAAAGCCTCGCGTATAAGCCTAACTCGCGTATAAGCCGCACCCCTAACTTTGACAGATTTTATAAGCCGCAGAGGAGGTCTGAAAACGGTTAATTTGATACTTTCGTATACTTATAAAAACTCCCGTATAAGCCGCATTCTATATAGGCATGTTTGGTATAAAAAAAAAAGCTGGGTCTGACTCGCGTACTAGCCGCGGCTTATACGCGAGGTTTTACGGTACTTGATGGGGAGAGGAGGGGGAAGGGGGGGGGGGGGCTAAAGGGGGTGGTCCCATTCTCCTGCTGTCTTCTCCTTACCGCAATATCGCCATCTTGTCCCTCCTCCCTTGTCCTTGCATCCTGCTTCTTTCTGACCCTCGTGTTTCAGTCACTATGATGAGCCTCCTGCATCACTGTCTTAGTACCCTGTCCCGCTTATCTATTTAAGGAAGTGGCAATGTTTTAACAAGGGGATATATATTTCGACCCCTCTCGAGGTATGTATGGGAGGAGGGCGGGGAGCTGCCAATCATTTTAACTTATTATAAAAAGCCAGAGCATTAAATACTATTCGATTATACTAAATATGCACACATTTATAAGCTTTCTGACACCTCGACAAAAATAAAATTAATTTAATTTTAAAAAAACATTTTGAGACTGTTGATACATATACCATATTATCTCCACTATTTACTCACACCTCCTGACACAAGTTCTAATATCTAGGTTGCTATGTGCTATAGTGCCTAATGTGATAAAGTGTGTCAGAACCTGTCAGGTTACATCCTTGTAAGGTCCTTGAGTGGCTTGTCAAGGGCCCTCCTGCCTTATTGACCCATGTAAGGGACGATCCATCAACGCGGTGGTCGATTACGGTTCAGTCCAGGATCTGGCGATGACTTTCTTCGTGAGCGCTGAAATTCAAGCCAATTTAATTATATGCCAATATGCCAAGGCATAGTATTTTGCATACTGTAAAACCTTGCATATAGGCTGCTGCTAATACGCTATTCAGAGTGCCAGTGTGGATTATAGGATCGGCGCAAAGTCAGCGTGCAGCTAATATTTGAGTTTTTGCTGCTATGGTACAGTACTAAAGTCACCATAATCAGATCACCAGTGCAGCTCATGGGATCGGCCCAAAGTCTTGGTGCAGCTATAATACGTGAGTTAAGATTATAAGCAGGGTTGTACGGTACTCGACAAGCATGAGACCAAAAAAAAAAGTCGTGTTTAGGTAACATGGCCCAAAAAAAATAGGGTAGGTAGGTCGATTTTTTTTTTATCAAATTTTTTTAAAGGATTTTGAGACAAATTTCCTCCCATTTTCGTATAATTTTTCGGAAAAAAAATATTTCAGGAAAAAAAAGTATTTTTTTGTAGAAAAAAACACAAAAAATGCCTTCCAAAAAAAAGAAAAAGATGAGTAAGCACTGAAGCAGCTGTGCACAATATATGCTCCCTACGAGGGCACACAATGGACCTTATCTGTTTGTCTGTTCATGTTTTTATTCATGATTCGTGGAATTCTCTAGTTAAAAGGACCAATTACGCCAATAGGCCATCATCATTTGCAGGCGAAACAATGGAACCTTAAAATGTCTCTCAAAAGTTGAAAAATAGCTCCAAATATTTGAATATTTATAAGGGGAACTTTTCTATATATTTGTAGTACCGGTAGTAAATTGTAGGTGTATGATCTGTGACATTTTCAATATATTATATACGATCACTGATGGCAATGGCCCTATCGATGTATACGCTGTCTTGTAGTTAACAAAGAACAGCTAATTCCGCTAAAACCAAGAGAAGCCAGAGTTTATTATAGAAAGCTGCACTTCATTGTCGCATGGGGCTAGGGTAGATTCATCATGAGTCGAACACATATCCTGAGACAGACACTGAAATGCCTAAATAATCATGTGTATGTACGATAACACTTCCACTGGTTCTTTCTTGAAAAAAAAAAGACACATGAGCTTCCCCATTATTCACAAATAAAAAGATATTGAAGAGAGCTTGAACAAACAGAAATTTAAGTGTGCGTCCCAAGGTATGTGTCCGACTCAAGGTGAATCTACCCTATAGTGTAGACCCTTATCATGGAGAGTGGGCCTTCCCCAACCACTGAGAGGTACCGTAGAACCTCGCTTATAAGTCGACCCCACCTATAGGTCGAATTGGAATTATGAGGAAAAAATTCGACCTATAGCAAAATACATTGGACTTTTGGAAAACCTCACTTATAGGTCGAATTGGATTTTTTTGGGGGCTAAATCCCACCCCAGACCCCCCTAAAGCACCTTTTGCCTGGCCAAATTGAGTATTATTTATGATATTCTGCCCATATTCTGGCCACCCCCTACTTGTAGAGAAACAAGCAGGTTTTATAGAGGAAAAGAATACCCTAAAAAATGTGTATTCTGCAGTATATAAAATTAATATTTTTAGGCCCCTAAAAAGTTTATATATTTTCAAAACCTCACTTATAAGTCGAGTTGGACTTTTGAGGGAAAAAATCGACCTATAGTAAAAGTAAATTCCAAATAAAGCTTTTTACGGTAGTCATGTTTTGGCATGGTCTATAGCATGGTCATGCCCCCATGGGGACCACATTTACATAGGAAGTTTGCAGTTTGTATATATAGCAGAGCTGGGAACTCTATATACATAGCAGCTGTCCATAGGATTGGATCCTCTGCCTCCAAAAGTGAGGTTAGCTTGGGTCGTATTTCACCAGGTAGAGCCAAGTGAAATACATGAATCAAAGTTAAATGAGTGAAATAACCCTCATTTTCAAATAATTTAATTTGATTTATTTTATGTGAATATTGGCAATAATATATGAGATCACATGAGCAGTCATAGGCCGTGGGATACCGTGAGGGATATTTTATTGGGAGTGGGGAGGGGGGGGTGAGATTTGATATGAAATAAAATATGGACCTCTGCCATACTGACACAGCACCCGAACGGGGTAGTCTGTGGTAGGGCACAGGGTCTAACCCTTTAAAGACATACTAGTGCTTTAATGTGCTATCCCCTTTGTCGGCATGATGCATGAATGCAGCCCTTGCGATTCTACTCACCAGTGCTGCATTCATGCATCATGCCAACCCTTTGGGCATGTATTCACCCATAGAGTCGGCATGATGCATGCAGAAGTTACTCGCCAGGGCTTCATTTGTGCATCATGACGACAAAAGGGCATTGTGCTGCCCTTAAAGGGTTAACCCCGGTTGACCTCATGACGTGGTCAGTAAAAAGGTCACATGGTGGCCCAGACGGATGTACAGTACAGTGGTGTGTGGAGGTACTGGGGTGCCATGTCACATCCCACTATGGGGCTCCAAGTGTCTACTGTAAACGTACTTTATTTCGCGCTGTACATATTTCTGCAAATTTCACGGAAATGAAAATCCGCGAAAATAAGTACAGAGCAAATATTTATCCATTATAGGTACAGCACTGCCATATTCCAAAATGCGCGAATTTAAATATGCGCGAAATTGTATTTCATGGCGAATTTGCGAAAATATACATGCGCGAAAATATCTACGTTTACAGTACTCAGTCTGTCACCATGTGTAGGGAAATACTGTAAACGTAGATATATTCGCGTGTAAAATTTGTCGCTATTTTCCTATATGTACAATTTTGCTTGTATTTGAATTCTCGAATTTCCGAGCTTTGGCACTTTATTTCAATACAATGTATAAATGTATAAATTTTTGCTCTGTACATATTTTCGCGGATTTAGAAAAAAATGTGAAAATTGCGAAAATATCTATTCAAAGTACCCTTAGGGGCGATCCGTTAAGTATGTCACACCCGAAGGGGTGGGGGGGGTCTTTTATTTCTGTGACAAAGTGTGACAAGGGGGTGGGGGGGGGTGTATAGGATTGTGTGACGTCACACTTTCAGATTTTTTTAAAACCATATATTCAATAAATATTGCACTACTGTATATGCATTGCCACTAAGCAGCATCATAATGTCATGTGTGCTTCTTGAAATGCCGAAAGGAAATGGCGAAAGGAAACAGTATGTGGGTACCACAGCTAGGTCTTCCAAAATCAGAGGAAAGGATAGCAGTGCCCGGGGTTTGTATATTTCATATAGATGGGTGTGTAGCTGGCATGGTTACATTTTGAGCAAGATCCCCCTTAGGGCCTACCAAGGGTCCACTTTTCACAAGAATCCCCTCACCAAGTATCACTTTTCACCAGAAGGTCACTTTTGACTAATATGCCTTTTACCAAGGCTCACTCCTCAGAGAATCTACTTAAACCTAGACACTGCACTAGGGGTCACTTTTCTCCCTCACCGAGGAAAAGGGTAGCTGGAGGGCCAGCCACACACCCATGTTGAAATAAAATTGAGGCCCTTCCTCAGGAAGCAGTTCCAACACACCTTATATTCCTGTTAAACAGACAAGAATCCATGAATAGAGGCCACAAAAATCTAGTGTGCCACCTATACTTGTGTGATTTTGTTAATGCCTCTTTGAACAGTTGTAATCTGAAAGGGTTCTCGTAGGGATGTCATTGGTATCATAAGTATCAATATATCGACATATTTTTTGTATCAAATAACCGAATCGACAATCGATAGGTATCGATATGCCGCCATCTTGGATTTTATTTATTCTAATATTTTCATTTTCTTCCGGATCTCCGCTTTTCAACGCTGAAAGAATTGTTCAAATAGCCCTATCAGAAGCCGATCTATGGTCTTTTAAAAAATACATGACAAAATGAACTTCAAAGGATTGGTAAAATGGACATTTCAGGGTTTGAGAAAAGAGATATTACATATGTTTATATACAAAAAGGTCCCTTATTTGTATATATCTAATAACCGATATATCAAACATATTGACACCAAAATAGTGAATACCTGATAACCTGTAAAATTCGATAGCAATGACATCCCTAGGTTCCAGTCTGATATCTGATGTCATATTTTCAACACTTTAGTACCAATCTAATTTTATTAAACCTGGGTTACAATTTATATCCCATTAACATAATGATAGGCCTTATTGCACTGCTTATCACAATATGTTTATGGTCTTAAATGATACGGTACTAGGGGGGGGGGTGTCAGCAGATTTGTGACATACTTTTCTAGGGGGTGTTCGGGAAAGTGTGACAAAGTGTGACATGGGGGTGGGGGGGTCTTCAAAATGGCCAAAAAAAGCGTGACATACTAAATGGATCACCCCTTATACCGTCATCTTCAAAAGACTGTCTTTGTAGATTCATGATATAGATAGGCGTAGACACTAATGCTAGCTTGGGAGCCAATCAATGGTTCGTAGTTTTGGGTCCGGGCTCGCAGTTTACTCCAGAACTACCTTCCTATGGGCCCATAACTGAAAAAGTTAGCGTCTACCCCTGCTTACTGCTAGAATCTAATCTTAAAGGACCACATGCAAATACCATTATCTCATATTAACATCAAATCACATTATGAACAATGGCGAAGAAAATTAAAGATGAATAAAATATGATAAAAAGTCAATTTAGTTTTAGCTTGTGGGCAGCTTTCATACACAAAAAAGAAAGAATAATTCAATATAATTTGTAAGTGGTTTTCATACACAATAAAGAAATAATAATTCAATACAGTTGGCGCCCCATTATAAGCGTCCTGCTGCTTTGTCCATGCCCGGTGATACAGACACTGGGGGAGGTAGAGCAGAGATTGTAGAATCAGTCACTGATACGCTGTCCTCATGTGAACCTCACAACCCATACAGGTAGGGGCAGCTCAGTTATACATTCCCTCCTTCTGTATTTTGTTAACCCTTTAAGGACGGCATAATGTGTTAAAGCATTGTGCCCTTGGTCGTCATTATGCATGAATGCAGCCCTGCATGGCGAGTCAATACCAGCTAGGACTGCATTCACGCATCATGCCAATCCTTTGGAAGTGCATCAACCGTGTATAGGATAGGCATGATGCAGCACTGGTGAGTTACTCGCCAGGGTTGTATTGATTCATCATGATATAACTCATGGAGAGTGACTCACCAGGGCTGTATTAAAGCACCATGCCGACCGTATGGGGTTGAGACACTGTCAAAGGGTCGGTTTGATGCACCTTTGGGCTGCATTGATGCATCTTGATGGCAAATGCCATATTTAGTGACATGTCTTCCTTGATAACCCTTTGAGGGCAGCATACCTATCAGCAAACTACCAAGGGTGACAACGAAGATATCTCTTTTGTGACCGCAGCCTAGTGGGCACAAACTTCAGTTCAACTTTGAATCAATGTTGAAAAATGGTTGATCCAGGGTATGTATCAACGCTGATTCAAAGGGCTGTGCCCACTGAGATAGTGCTTTCATGGTACCATGTGACAGCTGTTATCAGTGCTTATCTCGCCAGTACCAGCTTAAGTAATGGCTGCGACCACAGGACAGTCAGCTTGAGCCATATTATTGTATGGAAACACCCTGAGAGAGGTGAGAGACCTGGTCTGCTGGGGCGTACATTCAACATAGAGATACCCTGGTATAACCCCATTCAGTCTCCATGACCATAATATGTCTTAAAGTGGCATAATCACCAAGCATATCCCACTCACAATTCTAGTACTGTTCTATTCTGTATATGGTTAAGTGCGAGTGGTGAGAATGTCCCTTTAAAACTTTGAGGTAGCGGGAAACATGGACTACATCCTCGTTTAAAATACTACGAGAAAATACTACTTCAAAGTAAGTAAGCCGTGTCGTTATATCTTCATGAATACTCTGAGCAAAGGTGAGCCCCAATTAGTCTATGTGTTACCATGGACAACGCCATAATACATGGTTTAATGCCATGGTGTTGCTATCTAACGATTTCTGTTACAGCTAAATACATAGACCTGGATGTGGCTACTTCCTAGGTTGGCGATAGGGGATCTTTTTTCGCTCTTTATTGGCAGCGAGTTGCCGCCATTTGCAGTTTGCCAAAGGTGTCACCACAGCTGTGCAATAAGGAACCTATTTAAAAAAAGATTAGTGTATACATGCAGAAATTGTAGCAGTATCTGAGACCGGTACATGCATATTCAATGCAGCAACTACCGTAAAACCTCGCGTATAAGCCTAACTCGCATATAAGTCTCACCTAGAGTTTGGGGCTATCCTATAAGCCGCAATGGCGATCTGGTTGTGGCGATTCTAGTACTGTACCATATAAGAAGCAAAAACTCGTGTATAAGCCGCACCCTGACCCTAGGCCGATGCTATAAGCCGTTCTGACTCGTGTACTTGCCGCGGCTTATACTTATACGTGAGGTTTTACGGTATCGAAGAATATGACTTGAAGGAACCATATTTTTTTCAGTCCGCCCGAAGTTGAACCCATGGCTTATGGGTAGTCAGTTGTGCTTCGTATGAATGTAGGGGGATGTAAATATGTCGTGGTTGGTTGGCCCATGTTAGTTGCATGTTAAATAAAAGGAGGTCATACTGGTATATTATATACGTCCGTGAAGAAATAAAAGACTTTGAGAACTGAAGCAAGATCAAATGAATTACTATTAATATTGAATGCTGGTACTGACAAGAAATGAAAAAGTTTAAACAACACTCGTTGATATATTACTTCTAACACGTATGAAACAGATCTCAGAGATACAATAGATTGAAAGTTAGTCTGGAGATAAGTTAGTTTTAGTCTACACCAATATCCATAGATCCAATATTTAGAATAATGCATTGTACACTCTTCAATCTGCCGGGGCTCTTACACCCCAGCGCTTATACAAGACATGCGCTTATTTAGGCCAGACCAAAAAACAAAGTTGGTCAATGGATTTCGCGCACCTTATTTTGTCGGAGGCTGGTTTAAAAAAATAAAAATTGTCGCTCGCTCCAGTTTTCCCCCAACAAAATCCATTGACAAAAAGAAATTCGCTTGCTCGCACCATTTTTTGAAAAGTGAAATCCATTGACCAACTTTTTTTTTTGGTGTGGCCTTTACACACTTACGAAGCTCAGGTTCGGGTGGGAACCTTTCTCTTACATGTGGGTCCGAACTACTTCCCATGTGCGCGGATCTGTCAGATTTTATAATATTTCAGATAGACTTTGTCAGCCACTTATCTAGACATAACCTGCATAAGACAACATTCATTTGTCAATATCTAACCGAAAATGGCTCATATTCTATGTCAAATAGCCTGTGCCAAGTTTGACAGCTCACCTTGTTTGTAAACAACAATTCGAAATCTCAACTGCCATGGCCGAAAATGAAGTCCAAATTTAGCTAAATAATTGTCATTTATACCCTCTATTATGACATATCTAGTTAGAATATTGTATTCTTAGTTGATTTCAATCGAGATTGCTTCCTATTTAGTAAAGTATTCTAGCTTTATAGCTGTAAAATAGATGGACTATATTTTGTAATGTATGTGCACACAGACTTAGCTGTAAAAGGGCGCGCGAGGATCCACCCACTATGTAAAGCGGTCCAAAATGACCGAGTCAAGTCCCGCATTTGAGTTGACGAGGTTACCCGGATGTGGCCTTTATAGTATACAATTTTAGTACTTACAACAAATGTCATGACCTCTGTACTCGTTGTGCCTATTCAAGACCAACTCTTTTGATACCCCGCCGCCACCCTGATACGGTACTTGTGTTATTGTGACTTACTGTAAATTCTTGCATATAAGCCTAACTCACATATAGGCCACCCCTAACTTAGAGGAATCACATTAGCCTGAGAGAGGTTACTTTAGCACTGTACTATATGTGTAGTAGCAAAAACTCACTTAAAAGCCACACACGACTCTGGGCCGGTGCTATAAGCCGCGGCTTCCACCGTAGAATTTACAGTAGTAGTCAGAAGCTGGCAGGCCAGCGCGGGTCGTGACCCTATCGGGAGTTGACGAGATAGGACGAGTCTTGAGACTCATCTCTTTGCGCTCTTGGTTCATTCCCAAATTGGCAGAGTTCTTGCCATAACCCTTTAATTAATGACGGCATGGCATTTCAATTTCATTTGTCATTCTGATGGAATTAAGCAGTGCCGTGAGTTATTCACCAGCGCTGCGTTGGTGCATCATGCCGACGCATGCATCATGCCGACGCATCAGGTTTCTATCAATCGTAGGTTCAGAGGAACTCATCTATGTTCCTCGCTGATATTGTATTTACGTATGCATCGTTTGAGGGGAACGACCCACTATGCTGCCCTTAAAGGGTTATCATAACCATGCCCAGCTGTCATCTTCTCTCTAAACCCTGTAAGGATGGCATGACACTAAAAAACTACATTTGTTGTCATGATGCACCAATGCAGCCCCAGTGAGTAACTCGCTGGGGCCCCATAGGTGCATCTTGCCGATCCCTTTGGGGGTGTCTCAAACCCATAGGGTCAGCATGATGCTTGAATGAAGCATTGTCAAGTTACATCATGCATCATAACAACCAAGGGCATGATGCATCAAGGCATTATGCCCTCCTTAAAGGGTTAAAAAAAGAGATGATGGTGATGACTTATAGCCCAAGCAGGCACAATGGAGGTGATTATGATTTGATTTTGATGCTTCTTTCTGACAGTGAGACTGGAGCCAGGAGTGGGCCTTCATGGAATTGTCATTAACCATTTAAGGGCTGCATAGTGCTTTAATGCATTATGCCACTTTGTCATCATGATGCATGAATGCATTATGCAGCCCTACAGGTGCATCAATGCATCATACCGATTTCACATGTTTGATACGCTCCTGAAGAGTCGGTATGCTGCATGAATGCAGCCCTGGTGCCCCGGGGGGGGGGGCACTGAGGTATGTTTTGGATGACCACTGCCGCACCTCTCCCAGGAGCGGTAGCGGTGGGCTGAGAGAGGGGATGAAAAGGGGGGGCGGTCAGCCCCTCTTAAAATGGAAAAGGGGGTTGGTGACCCCCCTCCCATGCTTTCTGGATAAAGGTTTCTTGTGTTTATGCAGCAATATTGCAGCACAAACATGCTCCTGATTGTTTATAAAGTACTAATTGGTAAGTTTGCCATCGTTATGTCTGTCACCTGATACTCAGATGGGATGAAAGCAGGGGGCTTAGATTTTTTTTAGCCTGTTTAGGGGGGCGGTCACTCCTACAATTTGCTTTAGTAAGAAAAGGGAGGGGCGGTCAGTGACCCCCTCAGCTCCCCCCATTAGGAGGATGTGGGGCGGTACCGCGGCAGTTGCCACTGACCCACATATAGTCAGTGCCCCCCCCCCCCGGGCCTGGTGCTTTAAGCATCGTGCGGTCATCAGAAGGTTAGTGCTACCTAACATTAGATGAGATGGGTATACAGTGTAACAACAACAACAATAACAACAACAACAACAAGAACCACACCAACAACAACACCAAAAACATGCAAATGTCACAGAGATGCATAAGTCATGTGTCACACAAGCTATCCTAGGTGCTCTGTTTCCAAGCGGAATTACGGGATACTCTAAACATAGATATTTTAACTGGTATACTTTTTTAGTGGATTTTCTAAAAAAGTATGACTTTGCGCGGATTTAAATTCGAAGATTTCCGAAATTTGTCACTTTAATTCAAAACTGTGTAAATATTCGCTCTGTATATATTTTCGCGGATTTTAAAATTCTGCGGAAGTTGTGAAAATATGTACAGCGCGAAAATATCTATGTTCACTGAATGATGAATATTTCAACGAGTCGAAATGTTGGCAAAATGGGACTGCAGCTTACTCCTTTGCTGTGAGGAGGTTGCCTTTATAAGGTGACTTAAGATACTTACCTGGATTGTAGGTGAGAGGCACTCTTAAAGACATCAATAGGATCAGTTAGCCCTTTACAGGCAGCATAATGTGTTAATGCACTATTTTGTCGGTACGATGCATGAATGCAGCACCAGCGAGTCACGTGTAATTTGTGCCTCTACATGGGTAAAAATCGACACGGGCAACACAGCCCTTTTAAAAATCGACACGGGCGACATGGCCCTTTTAAAAATCAATGTACACAGACACCTTTATAATTCCCTAGTATATTCTATATACATAAAATCGACACAGTGAAACCGCTCTTTTGCTTAAGATCTAGACAGCGACACGGTAAAAACTGTGGGGACCCATGTATAGCACTAATTTGTAAACTACCATACAAACTACCAGGGTTCTCTGAAAAATTAGGGAAAATAACAAACCTAAAAGGATGGGTTCCAGTTAATACATGTTACATATTCCGGTTTATTTCATGGTGAATACGGCACTCCCATTGACTTAACCAAGGAAGGCCGTATTTAACACCCCCCGTGAAATAACCTTCGCCCGTATTTCACGGCCTTTAAAATCATTAAAACTGATGATATAAGCACTATAAAATAGCTTTTTCAGACCAATTAAGTCGAATTTCGACAAATATGGTAGTTGTGACATGAATAAACACAAAGGAGCACTCGTATGGTTCCCCACTGAGGGTTATAACCCTCAGTGGGGAACTATACTCGTGAACCTTTGTCTATATATGCATCCTGTGGCTTATACATTCAGAAGTCTGATTACTTGCAGCACTTCTACAAAACTTATTTGAGACAGGGTTTTTAGTGCATAGATATAACCATTTCAATATGCCTCTGCTCCCAGCTCTTATATAATACGAGACCGGTGTTTATTTAAGACCCTGCGCTTAAATTGGCGTGCAGAAAAATAATAACACATTTTTCTGGTATCTGTTTATTGCCTTTGTCGGCCACCCTAATCCAGGCACCTGTTGATAAAACAATCACCATGGTAACCATTTACACCACCCCTCCCCCCATGCCAGCCATTCTCCATTCTGAGTCAGGGGGCTGATTGAGGAATTCCCTCTCTGTGCGGTACAATTCTGTAGCAGAGGCGTCACTCTCCGAGCACATTCTTGGTGTACACTCAAACCCAGATGCATATCATGCATTAGCCCCCCCCCCCCCTAGCTAAATATCTTAACCCTTTAAGGACGGTATGATGCATTAAATCAATTCATCATGCCCTTTGCTGTCATGATGCCCTAGCCAATAACTCGCCAGTGATGCATTCATGCATCAGACCGACCCTATGGGGCTGATACTACCGGCATGATGCTCCAATGCATCACCTGCAAGTTACGACATGCCATCCCTAAAGTGTTAAAGTGGCATAATCACCAAGCGTATCCCACTCACGTTTCTAGTACTGTTCTAGTCTACTATGTGGTTAAATGTGAGTGGTGAGAATGCCCCTTTAAGATGGCTGTATCCGTACAGAGAGGTACTGGACTCACGTGGCGCCATCTCTCCTTACAGAATCACACCGCCCACCACCACCGGCATGGTGTGAATCTGGCGCCAGGCCTGGTCACTAAAATGGGGGATTTATTTATTATGGGATGTATTTACAAAGTAAACACTGACTGCCACAGACGGCTTCAATAATTAACGCCTGCTAATTATCACTACTAATTACCCCGGCCTGCCGCCACCGCCACATGTCGCTCGGTCGAGTCGTGGAAATTTCAAGCGGGCTAGACTTTGCAAAGGGAAACGGTAGTAAAATACATGTCAGAGATGGCTGTAATATTTCAGATGATTGAAGATTACTACAGAAAATTCGACAAATTTGTGAAAATATTCTCAGGGTTAAATCAGATGTCCAGGATTAGTGGTATTAATACCCCTTAGAGGACCGGATAGTGCGTTAATGCCTTATACCTTTTGTTGTCACATTAAATACAGCGCTGGCGAGTAACTCGCCAGTGCTGCATTCATGCTGCAGGGCTAATACACTCCTGTTGTCATCCACTTTTTTGGACCCTTTAAGAGATGGGCGGGGGGGGGGGTGCAAAAAAATATTGGACCCCCCTTTGAGGGTCGGGTGGGGGGGGGGGGGAGGGCATATTTAGCTAAAAAGCCAAGGGGTCAGTCGCATATAATTTTGACCTGACTGGGGGGGGGGGGGGGGGGATTTTTAAACCTTCTTGCGAGGAAATTCACCAACCCCGCTTACACTCCCTCCCCATTGTTAGAAAATGACCACTTCCTATAAAAAGTGGTAGCTCCAGTGCTACTGACTTGACAGTCAACAAATGCCCGCTGTAATCCATACAAGAGTTACACCAATGGTCACTGTAGGTACATAAAGGCAATGTACACAGGCCACATATACACTTTACATGGAAGGCCCCACAAATCATGCTGTGTGCTTCCACTCACCCAGTTGATAAAGACAAGGATTTGCCCACCACTTAACACCACGGGCCCAAGAGACCAGAAAGGTTTCACCCTAGGTGCTGGAAAAAGGCAAAATAATTGCAGAAATTCCTGTAATTAATACACTGTACTAGACGACATTCACTGTAAATAGTTAGTGTAGGTACACAGTAGAATCTACTGTAGAATGGATTCATAGTAGAATCTACTGTAGAGCATCTACTGTAGAATGGATTCATAGTAGAATCTACTGTAGAGCTACAGTAAAATCTACTGTAGAATGGATTCATAGTAGAATCTACTGTAGATTTACAGTAGATTCTACTGTTTACCTACAATGAACTGTACACCTACAGTAGAATCGACTGTACATCCACAAAGATGGCAACCGATTTTTTACAGTGTACATGTTCTGTTTGAAAGAGCAAGGTCACCTGTTTCAGTGTATAAGACTGAAACACTGTGGTAGCTAGTTGTTTGGCCTTGTAATCATATATTGGTCAAGCACTGTGTCCAAGCAGCGGCCAAAACACTGTAGGAGCCCCACGTGGTTGCTATACTGCATCCAGCACTGCCTGGTGTATTTATACTGTATAGGGTGGAGGGGTGTTGGGCTGCATACTGCTTTAACCCTTTAAGGATGGCATGCCGCTAAAAGGTGACATTTGTCATTTAGCATGACGCACCAATGCAGCCCTGGCAAATAACTCGCCGGGGTTGCATTGGTGCATCATACCGACTCTTGGGGAGTGTCAACCCTGTAGGGTCCGCATTTGGTAGCAACTCACCAGGGGTGCATTCATGCATCATTACAACCAAGGGAATGATGCATTGAGAATAGACTGGACATTGCATGCATCATTACGACAAAAGGTATAGCACATTATATGAAATTAAAGCGCTACCAACCACCCAGTGGACTAGCTTCCTTAGACCATTTTAAAAGGGTCTTAATCTCCTCTTTTATGTCCACTCTGACGCTCTGGTGCCCATATGCGCTGACAAAGACATATGTACATATAAAATTGATCCCAGTTTAGCTTTCTCTCTCACTCACTCACTCACTCACTCACTCACTCACTCACTCACTCACTCACTCACTCACTCACTCACTCACTCACTCACTCACTCACTCACTCACTCATTCACTCATTCACTCACTCACTCACTCACTCACTCACTCACTCACTCACTCACTCATTCACCCATTCACTCACTCACTCACCCATTTACTCACTCACTCACACACTCACTCACTCACTCATTCACTCATTCACTCACCCACTCACTCACTAACCCATTTACTCACTCACTCACTCACTCACTCACTCATTCACTCACTCACTCATTCACTCACTCACTCACTCACCCATTTACTCACTCACTCACTCACTCACTCACTCACTCAACCACTCACTCGCTCACTCACTCACTCTCCAACCACCCAGAAGCACGGGATGGACTCTAATATTTACATTGTACATAATATCAACACGCTGACTCAGGTGGGCTGGTCCTGGCAGCTAATATAGTAGTAGCTCGTACAAGGAGTCTCGTGACAGTCACAAGGTTGGGGGAATAAGGAGGCCATGTGGTCAGACAGGGCTACCATGGAATACCTATAGAATGATGCCACTGCAGGTGAGCCTTTTGCTGTATTTAACACTTTAATGGCAAAGTAGAATCAGTTGGGGACGAGGGTATGGTTTCCCTACCACTACTCCTTCAGCACTAAATCAAGTAAGTCCCTCCCTCCTTTATATATGGTTTCTGGGAACTCATGACCTCAATCTGTTACAGGGAGTGTTTTTTCCCCAACACTGAACTCTAGTTACTCTACATTTATGGGAAAGTATACCGGTAATATATTAGAAATTAATTTCTAAAATATTTTCCCGGCAACTAACACCTCTAGTTTAAACCAACAGTAAAGGGCAAATATCAATTAAACACTTTAATGGCAGTTTTGTAGTGGTTTAATGTGGTAGTATGGTCGTGATACCGGTTGAAGGGTCAGTGTGTTGCACCAATGCAGTGTCGTTGAGTTACTCAGGGTTCCCACGTGTCATGGAATTTGAAAGCTGCCTGGAATGGCATGGAATGTCATGGAATTTTGTCAATATCAGCCATATGTCAGGAAATGGCATGGAAAATAACGGAATTAATGTTACGAAATCCCCTAGAATATACCATTTGTTTTCTAGATTTTAGACATTTTCTCAAGGGCCAATCCCCAGACCCCCACAAGAATATTATAAATGTTATGGAGAATTGAGATCTTTGTCATGAAATTTCAATAGGAATTTTTTGTGGGAACCCTGATTACTTATCGGTGCTGCGTTGGTGCATCATGATGAAGAAGGAACATTAAGTCGTGAGGCATCATGCCATCATGAGGCATCATGCCATCGTGAGGTATCATGAGGAAACATGAGGTATCATGCCAAGGTTTAATTATAGGAGATATGGGGGTGACAACTATTCGATCTATGAGATCATTAAACATGAACATAGGCATTTAAGCAAGCCTTTTATTGCTTAAAAAAAGTGCTTATATAAAGTGACAAATATTCAGAGTGACTTTGCCAATACTAATCACAATCTACCCAGTACAAAATTGAATGTTTATCAGAATGTCTATCCACCAGTGGGAAAACAGTGTACAGCAGAAGGACTTTCCCAGTACAAAGAAGGTAAAAGGACAGTGATATATCTCAGTAATTATTCAGCACGATTGCCGATACCTCTTTCCACCACCAGAGATACTACCCGGCGGCTACGACTAACCCTAGCTCAGATGAACTATCTAATTGATAGCTTCTCTCAAAGGGAGCTATTAAGATGCCTGATGAGCTTATAACAAGCGAAACCTATCCATCTCCAGTGCTAGGCCTACCACCAAACACAGTAACCATCAACAATTCAATCTGAACTGTTGATAGCTTCCGTATACAGTCTACAACTGGTTACCAGGGAGATCCGCTACTGTGACATCACTGATGACGTCACATGGAGGGCGGCGCCATGACAACGGCAGCCATTGAATTTTGAAAAGCTTCATAACAAGGTTTCATCGCGGTGGTGGAAGACGCTATTTTAGCTCACCGTCTACAAAGAATTGAACTATCTAATTGATACTAGCATCCCCAGGTATAAGAGAATATCATACCACAAAGGTACAATAATTACATATGCAAAGAAAAAAGGGAGAAAATATAATTATGCTGACAGTAGGGGAATATGTAATGGCTCGATGCTTGATAATGTCTGGGGTTGCATGGAGTCGGTATTGATTCGGTTTCAGCATCACTAGTTAACGTATAAATAGCTATGGGAGAGATCATTTACTAAAGAGACGAGGATTGCGGAGGTTAAAAAGATTTGGAATTGGTATGTGCACCGCTGTTGGTGGGGTTAACCGGTATAAGGTATTTAAAGTTTCGACCCCTGAGCAAAAGTTATTTGTAAACTACCTTAAAATCTCGCATGTTACCCAAATCTCATGTATTACCCGCACCTACACTTTTAGAATTGGTGTATAACCCTCACCGGGAGTCAGAAAATTCCTATTTTAGTACTCTACCAAACCTTTTATCAAAGACTTCAAGAATTTTGTATGTACATACCCGCAAGTCTGGTTTGCGTATAATCTTTTTGGAGGCTACAAATATTTGGACTCCTCGGGAAGGGGGGGGGGGGTTGAAGTTGAGCGAACCCCCCCCCCCCCCTTCCCCAAATTGTTAAATAATTACCACCCCCCTATATAGCATAAAGGTGAGAGAATGTGTATCACCATAACTGTACAGACTTATACTACATACAGGTAGAATAGAATTAGTCAGATGAGGCCTAGATCTATGCTGAGGCCTGGATGGTTTGTAGTTAATACCAATCCTTTAAGGGCTGTATACCGCTTTAATGTCCTTGGTCGTCATGATGCATTCATGCAGCCCTGGTCAATAACTCCGGTGCTGCATTCATGCATCATGCCGACCTTTTGGGAGTGTATCAGCCCATAGGGTCTGCGTGATGTATGAATGTAGTCCTGGCGAGTTACTCACCAGGGCTGCATTCATGCATCATTACTACCAATGGCATACTGCATTAAAGCACTATGCGGCCCTTAAAGGGTTAATACCGGCCTGGAGCCCCACTGCCTGATCTAGTTGCAGAGAAGTGTTAGTTGTTAACCCTCTAAAGACAACCTTATGTTTCAAAACTTAATGTTCAATATCATAAATGATGCACTGATACAGCACAGCCAACCCCTCAAGAGTGTATCAACCCTGCAAGGTCGGCTAGTTACTCTCTCCATGGCTGCATTCATGCATCATGCCCTCAGAAGGGGTAGTGATCTATGCAGGCCTGAAAGGTCAGGGGTAGCGATGGAGGGGATTGAATATGGAGCCTAGCGTGATAGGGAGCCCTTTAGCTATGATAAACCGTATACATGGCACTTTGGCAGATCATGGCATATCGGTATACGATTACCCCACTTTTATCCATCTAAGGGCTGCATAGTGCTTTAAAGTCATTACCAGGTACGCCCTTTTTTTTAAAATCGCTATGCATGAATGTAGCTTGCTAGTGCTGCATTCAAGCATCATGCCAACTCTACTGGGCTGATACACTACAGAAGGCTCGTCATGATGCATGAATGCAGCATCGACGACTAGACTCATATGAGAGCTGCATTCATATATCATGGCGACCAAGGATATAGCACATTAAAGCGCTATGTGGCCCTCAAAGGGCTAAATACCCCCAACCCTCACTCCCCATCACAGACACGGTGCCTGGTTATGACATTAATACTTCTGGAATTAATATTTGAATGAAGCCTAGGTTGGCCCGAGGGGATCTTCTTGCTATCTACTGATGATACATGTTTCATATTATTATCAGTCTTTATGTATGATACTAACTGCCTTGTTTCTTTACAAATTAACATTGTCATACCCTGATGAAGGTTAGAAATGACCGAAGTATTGGTAAAATTATAAAGCCTAACTGTTGGGGTCTCTTTTAGAGTAGAATTATCACCGAGCGTATCCCACTCCCAATTCTAGTCCTGTTCTAGTCTAATATGTGGTTATGTGTTAGTGGTGAAAATGCCCCTTTAAGTCTTTTGCTGTATTTGTCCGAAAGTCAGGGCATGGTTTTTTGGAATATTTTCCATCCCAACACATTTTCATTAATATGTGGAAAGCTATCATTTTAATATGGCATGGTCAATCTCTTCCACGTTTGATTCTGGTATTGATTCTAGATTATAGAGGCATCTGAGAAGTCTCATGAGATTTCCCTACACTTTTGAGATACTCCCTTTCATCCTTAAACTGGGGCCCACTCGGCTCTAGAGGCGTGAGCGATTCTGTCTAGATGCAGAATTTATTATGTAACAATCAATCCTTTCGCTATTGACCGCTGCGTCTAGACATCCATGCGGCCATCGGGCTCCTATTTAACCCTTAAAGTATGGATGTCGCTAAAAGATGAAATTTGTCGTCATGATGCACCAATGCATCAGACCGACCCTTCAGGGCTGTCTGAACTCCATAGGGTAAGCATGATGCTTGAATGCAGCACTGGCGAGTCACTCACGAGGGCTGCATCCATGCATCATGACGACCAAGGTCATGATGCATTAAGGTATGATGTCGTCCTTAAAGGGTTAAAGATTGCCCGGGTTACGATTGATCAGTTGTTCCAGTATTTATCCAGTATTTATGTGACTGTATCTCTGAGATTTATACAGGTTTCCACATGGCAGGGAAAGTCATAGGAATAATAGTGGTCAGGGAAAGTCATGGGATGTCAGAGAATCTTGTGAAATTTTTCAGTAAGTCAGGGAAAATTAAGAAAATAAATTGATATCACAAAAAAGTACTCGTAGCACTATGCGTTCTCACGGCAAATGATAAATATGGTCAGGGAAAATGAACATTTTGGTCAGGGAAAACCATAGAAAGACAGGGAAGCACATATATGTTAAAAAGTGGGGTCTTGTGTTTATTACATGGCCCTACTGTCTTAAAATGAAGGGGGGAAATACAACAAACCTGGAGGCCATATGGAGTATGGCTACACCCTCAGAAAGGTTAGCGTCACTGTCGCCAAAAGCACCTTCACCTTATCAGGAGAGAGTGCTTTTGCCAGTTTTGGCGACAGTGACGCTCACCTCTAGAGGGTGTACACCGTACTCCATGGGGCATTGAGTACAAAGCTCCCATAGGCCTAACATAGAGAGTGCCATATCTGCAAGTGATAAAAAGCCCCAGGTAAAAATCATAACACTGGCTAATACTCTGGTATTAGCATGTCTCAGGTCCTGGAGCCTCCTGCTGGAGGAGGACAGGACCCAGGAGGATACCACCTGGGGTGGGGGTTAATACACTGGGATATACAGGGCACAGGAGCTGGAGACGTCAACTCCAGCTCCTCCTGTGTTCTGATTGATGGATGGAGTTGTTTTGTCAGACACTTATGTCTCTGTTGGTGTCATACATTAGCTCCTTAACCCTTTAAGGACGGCATGATGCCTTAATGTATCATACCCTTGGTCGTCATGATGCATGAATGCAGCGCTGGCGTGCAACCTGCCAGGGATGCATTCAAGCATCATGCCGACGCTATGGGGTTGAGACACTCCCGAAGGGTCAGCCTGATGCATCAATGCCGAGGCTACATTGGTGCATCATGACAACAAATGTCATCTTTTAGCAACATGCCGTCCTTAAAGGGTTAAATATGTTGTGGTCTGGTGTAGGGTCAGTCAGTGTGAGGATTTTATTTACTCACTGAATGACTTCTATTCGCATCCTCACTTATCCCGCACTCACTCACTCACCCATTCACTCGCTCACTCATTCATTTCTTCACTCACACATTCATCCCACATTCACTCACTCACTCATTCACTTACTCATTCACTCACTCTGTCATTCATTTACTCGCTCACTCACTCATTTACTCTGTCATTAATTTACTCACTCACTCACTCACTCACTTACTCACTCGCTCAACCCGCCACTCATCCACACCCATGCACTCCCTCACCCCATTCCCCCCAGACTTGCCGATGGCTATTTTCCTTGCCTATCTTCCATACAATAGGATTATTGTCCTAGTGCAATCTTGTCACATACAGGCTGTATGGGGGGTATATAGAGTTGGCTGCAGGCTCATAGCAGAAATCAATATACATACTGTCTTGTCGCTGGCAGCGTAGCATTCATCGATTGACCTCTGCGAGTCTGGCAGTTGTTAACACTGAGGCCAAAATGGAAAAAGTATGTTCTGGTACTACGCTGAGAAATATTAGCGAGTATCAGGTTTTTTTTTGTAATTTATTTTTAATGTAATTTTATATTTTCTTTAATTTATTTTCATTTTTTTGGACAAGGTTACAGTAAAATTGCCAATATTTTCAGAAAGGGTAAAAATAATGTTTGGGTAGGCCCCATTGGCATAGTAGGGTTAGTAAAAACACTTGTATTTTTCATTCAGGTCTGAGACGATTGAGTGCCTCTGAGAATAGGTCAGGGTGCTTTAGACGTGCATGTTTAGCTTCCTGTTTGGCAAATGGAAGCTTGTGTAGGCATTTCCTATAGTTTCTATCGTGGAACCTTTGGGTAATTGATAAGATACTGGAAGAGTACTTATACATGTACTACAATTGGCAAGGAGAACAGAAGAAACAACTTGTGTATAAATTGCGTACAGAACAATCACTGGTGGTGTAAGTCAGATATATAAGAGCTGTATGCATTATTGATGTATCACAATGGCATCAGTCTTTGGCTCAGCATAGATTGAAGGCCATGCAATACATACAATCACAAAGGAAGGTTTGGAGCAAGCTAGAGATTTGCGAAAGCATTTCCGAAATATCTCCAGTGAATAAACTATGATCTACTAACACAGGATTTATTCGGTTGCGGATGCCCAAGTTTACCATACCACACAATCATGTATAACAAACTTGTTCCCGCAACCACCATCTAAGAAGTTGATTTTGTTCTCAATACAAAGCATTTTCCTTAGCGTCTGGGAATCTTGTACCTTTCTTAATCTTGCGGGATATTCCAAGATGGGAGCCAAGATTACCGCACAGTCCCAAGCCTCTAGATTTATCGTTATCCGTTAAATATAGAAGGTGGCCATTGATGTTGCCCATCCCGCAGCTGTTCTATAGTGCTGTCGACTCGTTCGGTCAATTGTGTTGTTTTTTCATTTGGGAAAATGTCAGCTGAGCACTATCATATCTGACCTGAATGTTTTTAACCCTTTAAGGGTGGTATACTGCTTTAATGCGCTGTGCCCTTGGTCATCATAATGCATGAATACCATGGTGCTCACTCCATTCGCTAACTTTACTGGGTTTGATGCACTCATGAAATGTTGGCATGATGCTTGAATGCAGCCCTGGTGAGTAGACTCACCAGGGCTGCATTCATGCATCAGGAAGATAAATGGCACATTAAAGCGCTCTGCGGCCCTTAGAGGGTTAAGTAGACAGATGTTACCTGGTGGGTGGGTGCTTTATCACCAGGTAGCCCCAACCTGGTTCAATCTGACACAGGTGGTAACAGGTCATTGATTAATGTCCCCCAACATGTTGGGCGCTCCAGTCACAGGCTCTAACTGAATAGCATTCTTGTCTGGTTTTTATTATATGCTTAATTAAGTATGGAATAAATACCCGCAAATTTGCCGATTTTCACTCTTCCACTAAAAGATATACCCTTGAATATTAGTAGTTTCACAGTAATAGGAGACTTCTACAGTAGTACATGTACCTTCTGTTTTTATAAAACATTACATCTAGATGCTGCTCAGTTAAAGCCTGTGTCTGACAGTTGCCACATTTCAATCATAGTGCGATTGGTATTATGCGTCAGAGAACAGAAAGAGCATCAAGCATGAGAGTGTATTAGTGTAGTAAACATCAAGGGCAATAATGCCTGGGATAAAGTGAGTATGGGGTTATACTATAGGGTAAAGTGAGAATAGAGTATACATGATAGAATGAGTATGCATAAAATATTGAGGATATGAAAAGGTCAGTATTAGGAAAGACCACTGGTCACCAGGCATGAACAAAATCAGTGGTCCTTATGTATATCAAGAGAGTGCTAATTCCTCACAGGCTTTTGAAAAGATACGTTTATCATTCACGCGTGATGATCTGTATAGAACATAAATGAATTTGGATCGCTCGTCTGAAAATGTTATTTCTTGTCTATTTCAGAAGACGCACTGGCGGGGATGCGGTGAGCCACTCAAATGAAGAACTTGACTTGAGTAACTCATCAGATCTCTACGTCCCTGCCCTCGACGAAAGGTAAGCCCTGTTATAATCACCACCCCCCCCCCCCCACATCATCATTAAGGCTTGAGTTGTTTTCTCTTTAAGAATTGGGCTTCGGTTGAAGTTGGCGAGAAGTTGGGCTTCAGATTTGTCCCCTGCATTTCCCCTTTGCTCCCACAAAATAAAAGGATGATGGCTTAACACCTGCTTAAGATTGGAGACTTGTCACTGCTTTGGTTTAATAATAATAATAATAATCTTGGAGAGGCTTTTTTCATTTCATTAAAGTTCATAAAATAACTGAGCAAGTCTGGTAAGCAGACCATCAAGAGCCATTTATACTAGTATTAAGTGGTGGCTCAAATAGTGTCAAGATAGTCAAGATAGCATTATGTTGGAGAATATTATAGTCTAGAGGATCAACATTCGCGGTAGCATGCGATCATACCGTTAATGTAAGTTGAGTGAGTAGCGCTGCCATCTAGGATTTAATGTAGGGATTCATAAATGGAGCCAGAAATATGTATAATATATTCCACGATACAGCATATGAAATACACTGAGGGAGAGGGAGTGATATTTTACCGTGACCTAAATGCAGATGGATCGACACAAATGTGGGCTAGAATATATATCTATTTCTAAAACGGACTCCCGCCAGAGAATATTACTGTATACACATGTGCGTTTTCATGATCATAATATTATATCTCCTCCTTCTG